>JAVTVY010009653.1:0-49124 GCA_036873755.1 Hanleya hanleyi
AAGTGACGCAATGTACACTGTGACCCATATTCCAGGTCCAAAATCCAAGATCAAGGATCCAAATTGTCACAATCTACATTTACAATAGCCTACACTCATAATGGGTGAGCGGGGGGAGGGGCGTGATTTCCATTTTTACTACTACTAGGTGTTAATACTCTGGTCTTTCCTCAACTCGTCATCCGATCTGAATGAAACGGCTCCTCTGAAGATAAGTGAGATATCCATCTGTGCATGTTCTAAATGTGTTCTCTTACATTCATATATGGTAGGTTCTATTTCACCAGTAATTCGAAATGCACGTGTATGTGAGCTTTTCATGCTAACAAATTCCAAGAAAGTGATAACATTGTATTTAGTCACTGTAGTAGTGTGCCCCTACGGGAGTTAATGTTACACAACATCTTCGTTTCACCAGGACTCTCTCTGTAACCGGCCCAAACCCTTCACGTTAGTCCAAAACAATCGGCGCTTGGAGACGTACCTTTTAGATAACTTACCAGAGTTGCCCCCCTTCATGTACCATAAATCCAATTCAGCCATAGGCAGAATTGGCAAGTCACATTAAAATAGAATGATTTTTTTATTATCATTTTAGCAAGTGGCAGGAGAAATATGGAGGACCAGTATTTGAAAATGACGTCACAACAAATAAAAGGAAATTACAGAAAATCCCCTAATACAGATTCAAAGGACACAACTGCGGAAAATATAGTTATACAAACGATGTGAATATCAATTATTTTAGAAATGCGAATAATGCGCAAATTATGAACTCCACAACTTCGAGTTATGTTACATTGAATTGATCTGAATATCAGACCGCAAAATAAAATACGGACAATTAAATATAATAGGCTTTACCTGTTTAAAATAGGATGAAAGTCATTTCCTCCGTTATATAGCAACATTAAGACTATCTGACCTGGGTGGTTTGTGATCTGTCCAGGCCTGGAGGAGCCTACCCCTTGAACTAAGAGATGAAACATACAACAATATACCCTTGGGTCAAGCTCAAATGGAAAATGGAAAAAAAAAAAAAAAAAATCCAACATGGCCGCCATGATGACGTCACAGTGATTTTCCATGAGGCATTTTTGTGAGGATTTATGAAAGACATGAACCATTGTCGCCCGCACTCTCGGTTATATTTTGTTACTCTGTAGAAAACATTATCCGCCACCGCCTCCCCCCCCCCAAACACTACTCCATATGGGTGGAGTATATGTTGGGCTGGAGTAGGGGGTATTATTGTTTTAATGAGGCATTATTATTTTCATGCCAAAATTATTTCTTTAATACACCAAAAACATTTGGTTTTTTGGGGGGAAATTCTAAAATTGTCCGCTGCAGAGTACACTAAACAATCATTTGCGTACACTTCGCCATCCATCAGGTTACACACCACCAAATGGATGATTTCTTGTACCGAGGATTATCCCGGAGAGTAAAAAATCGGCTTTTGTGATTGGTCCATATTCCTCCCGGAAGTGGAATGGTTAGTTTCAGATTTTTACATTTCTTTATACAATATGTGGTCTTCAGAATTATATAAGTTTTCTGGTCACATAGTAGATAAAAAATATATTTTTATTAAATCTTTCTGACACACCCCCAATGGTTGCCATAGTGAGTCTGATGCTATGACCTCATTCACAAGAGACGTTTGTAGCCAAGAAAAATGGTACATAACATACCCTCAATTTCTGATATTTTTGAAGGCAAAAGGTCAATCTATCTGATGATACATGTTATTAGTGGCCGCGAAATATTGGGAATACCTGTTTGTTTGGATGTGCCATGCCAATTTACTACATAAATAGTAAGCCGATCATTTAGTGGTGTGCAACCTGAAGATGCTGAGAGTAGTTTTTTACCATATTTTGCATTGAGTCCCAGGTAGTTTTAAAGTTATCAAAAACATGGATGCATGGTTTGCAGATGCACAAAAGAGGATTTTGAGGCATTGTTGCCCAAATCCTGAAAATTATGGGTGCTTTGTGTGGCATGGGGCCAAAAAGCTGGATGGATATGGGCACATTGTATTTAATTCGCCAAACGGTGTGAAGACCGAGTTCAGGGCACATCGCCTTCAGTATATGATTTCCACAAAAACATATGATCTGCCCGGATATAATTCTGACGGTGACGCCCTGGATGTGAGCCACCTATGCCACACCCCAGCTTGTGTTAACCCTGTACATCTGATTTTAGAGCCACACTCAGTTAACATGGAACGACTGACTTGTCTCAATAATGGGAAGTGCACAAAGTTGCACATTCCCCATTGTCTATTATTTTGAATTCAAGGTAATTCTGTGAATTATATTTGTTCCTATCCCCAGGCCAACAATTCTGAAATGTTCTCCCTCTATCCCTACCACCCTCCCCCCCCCATCTATAAAAAAAACACCGGCCGATCTGACACTGCCAACACTCAGGCTTACTGGATCAAAATCATTACTCCCCCTTCACCTTCCGTCGCAGATGATGATAATTATGAGACTCGAGATAGCCAGGTGTCTCAAAATACTCGGACACTGGCCTCACCAGGTCTGTCTGATAAGCTTTTTCACCATTTGATCTAATTTTGGCATGTAGCTCATAAAGATATCTTTTCTTAGAAATTCTCCTGGCTTTCGATACCTCAGTTTGCTTTCCCAGCCTACGGTTATCCTCGGCTTTTTGTCTGCTAGTCATACCCAGAACAGCACGTGAGCCCTTTGTAATTGGAGTGCCAACATGATCACTTTTCAGATTTTTCCAAATTTAGGGGGGAGGGGTAGTTTTCTGTCTCATAACTCAAGCCTGGTAGATAAGAGAGGAATTCCTTACACTGACTCTGAACACAGAATGACAGCATATAACAACAAACATAAAAAGTTCCAAGTTAAATATATTTATTTCAAAATAATTGATTTTTTAAGAATGTATTCTCATCAAAAGTATAATTTATGTACATAAATAGTATAAAAATAGGCTTGGTACATTTTCCCCTGTATCTCTTCAACATGTGGTCTTGTAATCCTAATATTAATACATGTGTGTACATATGCCTCAAGGATTACACTGTATCAGTTTTGATCAATTCTCTTCATCTTTGTATATTTGTAGGTTACACACCACCAAATGGATGATTTCTTGTACCGAGGATTATCCCGGAGAGTAAAAAATCGGCTTTTGTGATTGGTCCATATTCCTCCCGGAAGTGGAATGGTTAGTTTCAGATTTTTACATTTCTTTATACAATATGTGGTCTTCAGAATTATATAAGTTTTCTGGTCACATAGTAGATAAAAAATATATTTTTATTAAATCTTTCTGACACACCCCCAATGGTTGCCATAGTGAGTCTGATGCTATGACCTCATTCACAAGAGACGTTTGTAGCCAAGAAAAATGGTACATAACATACCCTCAATTTCTGATATTTTTGAAGGCAAAAGGTCAATCTATCTGATGATACATGTTATTAGTGGCCGCGAAATATTGGGAATACCTGTTTGTTTGGATGTGCCATGCCAATTTACTACATAAATAGTAAGCCGATCATTTAGTGGTGTGCAACCATCAGATGGCTTGCGAATCGTGTGTCTCCATTATTGCGGAGCAATATCCGGTACTTTACCGGGTGTTGTATCCGAGGGGCGTCTTTCCGGCGTGTCAACTACTTCCAGGTGTTTTTGGAGACAGGCAGCCCATGTCGGTTAGCAGAGTATTATTGTTCACAAATTTTGTGAGGCGAGGCTGTGTGGTAACATCCGTAGACCCTCGAAATATGATTAAATATAACATATCTCTGTTAAAAGTTCAAACACCAATTTCTAGATTGATTATGGAAACATATTTCCAAACTATCTGTTCGCCCATGTCAAAGAAATATCGCAACAGATTTCAACAAGGAATGGCTCACCATATTATTCAGCATTCTACGTTTGAGGCCCATTATCATAGATAGAATGGGATTAATGTGTTCTAGTATAGGAGCTAATGGATATAAAGACTTGTCGGATTCAGGTTGCGATGATACGGCATTGGGATCACACAAATGTAACGCATAGAAGGATAACGCATAGAAGAGTTATCTCCCATTGTACAGTGGGTTCACTTTGTGTTTTGACCTAAGGTAAAATACTTCTACGATGGAAATAAAAAACTTTTTATTCTTATTAGGGTAGACAACTAGACAACTATGTGCCGCCTGTTGTGTCATATCATTGCAATATTGGGACTACATCCGTAACAAATATTTTGTTGAATATTATGCATCCAAACAACGTTGCCTTTTATTTGTTAATTTGTTGCAAACGTCAGGTTTTGTTTTATAATTTTGTAACAATGTTTCATTATGGTTGATAATTGTTTGCGAAGAATAATCTTTTATCTGCAACATTCAAATAAAGTATTGTTACAGTGTAAATCGTTGTGTTAATTTGTAGCATAAATTAATATTTTATTTGCAACGTTTTGTAACAGAAAACAAATCATACGTCTTTCTCATTGCAGATCAGTAATAGGCGTATGGGTTCGGAAAATTTCGATTTTGATAAATGCTCGGTTCGGTAATTTGGTCTTATCTTCGCAAAGATTTTGCACATTTATCGAGAGAGTATATAAGTGTTAATAAATGTTCAAACATAATAGTCGCTTAATAATCAAACCTGACCCTTTAATGGGAGATATTTATGTGTGGGTCTTTTTTATTATATATTTTAAAATATAGCACTTGTAAGGATCTCACTGAACCAAGAAATGTACTATGAAATATTATAAAGAATTGTGTTGATTGTCCGCGTAATCCGTACGAGAGGCGGCCCTTGAAGTACAATTTCAAACAAATATTGCTAAAAAAATTCCTTTAGTCGCCTGGCACGTAAGGTGTCCGGTGAAATATTACTTACATAACCAAAACAGTGGCCCCGAGCGGTGGGTGGAATATACATTTGGGCTCTCCGCGTGGGGTGGGGCTGAAGGTGAGATAGGGGTGGAGTGTCGAACGACCATTCCGGAGGGCATATCTATTAATAGGCAATTAAATTAGCTTGCCATGGAAGGACTGTATATCATCTACATTAACGCATTTAATACTTTTCTTAATTGGCTATGGAATCCGCTATTCAATGTGACCCAGTCGGCAGATCAAAGGGACGTCTTTACGGCGTGTCGAGAGCTGTTGTTCGCGGCCGAGACACGCATGATGGCAGGCACGGTGGGAGCTCGATCTGGTTCAGTGACACGACACCCCACTGACCTGGACAGTACCATCACGGAACAATAGAACCATTGGGCACATCGAAGCAAGAAAACCACTATCTGAACATAACAGCTAAATCTGGCATGTGAGAAAACTTCCTAAATAAACTGTTAATAGTTGCGATGTGTTTAGCGCAAACGCAAAGTTTGAATTTTGTGGGTGTAAAAATGCCAATGCCCTTTTGTTTATTCTGATGTGTTTCCATATGTAGCCTAATTATCATTAAACAAAGTTAGCAGCTTTGGAGAAATTCCAAAGAGGAACTTTGAGTAATAAAATGTCATTTTATATCATGGTAAATCAGTGCGCGCGCAAGGCGTTGTGATGAAACTCATGCCCGTATCTCTGCAATCAATGCGCTTATATTGCTCATATTACTACGCACATTCAGAGCTTTTGCTAGGAGGTCCGAGACTGACATATTATTTCAAATGAGATATAACTGTATGATATATTATAATCAATCTAATGTTTTGGGGTTTTTTTATATAAAATTTCGAAATTAAAAGAAGAACACTTTTTTCGAAGATTGTATCTGAGGTTATGTCGATCTCGAAATTTTATGAGATGTAGTGCATACTTTATGAAAGATAAACTTAGTTGTTATACACCATGAATATGTTCCTGGTGCATAATTCTAATTACAAAGTTTGTGGTAAGAAAAGTTGTCGTCTTTTTGTGCTGTCAGATAATGTAAACAATGGGCTTTTATTTTCACACAAGAGACCGGTTAACAAATAGTCCGTGTCTGTGAGGCAGTGGTAATGTGGGCGGAACCAATAAACACTTCGCTCGCTGGAGGAGATTGGCTCGCATTGGCCGAGACAAGCGGCCTGACCCGAAAACGGAACAGTACAATAATAGCGGTCGGTGTGCGCGACAGTATGTAAGGTGTCTGTCTGGCCGTCAGTCACAATTAGCATTATTAGTGTGTCAAGAAATAAGCCAGGACATGGATTAATAAGTGACTGTATTGTCGACATTGTGTCTGATGTCTGTGTTCTAACTGGATTGCTGTGAACGGTGGATTTTACACCGTGTTCCACGTCAAACGTGGCATATGTGAGCTGTCGCTTTCATCGTACGTTCAGTACAGTTGTAAGGGCACCGTATACCTGTAATTTTATATCATGGGAAAGAGAGAACTTCCGTGTGGAATTTTGAATTGTTCTGTTACGGAAGAGATGTACCTGCAGTGAATATTCATGTGTGTTTATGGTGATTTACTTCCGTAGTGACAACGATTTACTTCCGTTCATATCCGGAGCGACAGGGTCGTTAAAATTGAGAGTGGATCTGTTTCTTCAGAAGGGGGCCGACTCGATCCGAAATAATCCCCTTTGACCTGTCGCCGCCATTGTCGGTGTGCGGCCCAAGGATTGGCCTGCTTTTACCTGGCGGCCCAGTTTAACAGCTGAAGGAAATTTTTACACTCGCACAGCCCAGGCGATAGATCGGGAATTGTGAACCGCACATTTGTGATATTGTGTTATGGGGTCGAGCTAATTAGGATATGGGAAGCGGCCTGGGCAAGCTTGACCACAATGTCCAGTTGGTTATGTTGGGCCTGGATTGGTCTGGCAAAACGTCCATCCTGTATCACCTCAAATTTGGCCACTTCGCCTGTACTGTACCAACGGTAGGCTTCAATTGTGAAAAACTTAAGGCCACATCTGGAAAAGCCAAAGGAACAAACTTCAGCATTTGGGATATAGGTGGTCAGGATAAAACTAGACCCTTGTGGAAATCTTACCTCAGGTCTGCCGAAGGAATGATATTCGTTGTGGACAGCGTGGACGAAGAAAGACTCGAAGAAGCCAGGATGGAGTTACTAAAAATTGTGAAAAGTCATGACTATGGTGGTCTACCAGTGTTAATTATCGCCAACAAACAAGATCTTCCGCGGTCTAAAAGTCCAGAAGAGATAGAAAAGTTATTAACTTTGAACGAATTCTCTCCTTCGCAGTCATATCGTATACAGCCGGCCTGTGCCATAACAGGGGAAGGGCTGTCGGAATGCATGGACACGATGTATGACATGATTATTAAACGAAGGAAAACAAAAGGAAAGAAGAAAAGATAACTCTGGTTCCTTCAGTGATGAACTCTACATGGGAATTGTGGAATAATAGTATAATAGTGCTATCTGGTTTTCTTATATCGTATGGATCTGTGTGAATCCCCCTGTATTATATATCCATTATGTGATTTGTATAGAGATATACAGTGAAACCTGTGTAAACCGACCTTTCTTGGAACCAGATTATAGTATGACTCACTGTATCAGTTTCGACAGGGTTTTTTTTTCTTCTTTTTTTTTCAAGGTTCAAAATAGTTAAAATTTAAGTATTGGGACTATGGACAATGTCGGTATTTAGAGGTTGGTCAGTTTATCCAGGTGTCCGTTTTCACAGGTTTCACTGTACAGGCTATATATAGTGTACATACACGCTTAAAACTAAAGTGTTGAAACTTACTCATAAAGTGTTGAAATAACCTTTTAAGTGTTGTCCCTGTGGACACACTTAAAGGGTTATTTCAACACTTTACGAGTAAGTTTCAACACTTTAGTTTTTAGCGTGTAGATAAATACTACGTCTGAAACCCCCACAACATACCTAGCATCCATCCATAATATATACCTATTTTGGTTAATGTGTCCTTGAGAAATATAAAAGGTTGTATATAAGTCCATTATATATGGATTGTATATTGTGCAATTCTTTGTTGGTGAACACAAGGCTGTAATGTACTTAAAAGCCTCTCCTGTAAGCAGCTAATTATTTGTATGAGAATTAAGTCCAGTCACTTTGACAACAATTTGGAAATGAAAAAGTTTTATGATTGAATAGCAAGTATAGGCAGAAATCCATGTTTGATGGACTTCTGGTATAGGGAAACTATGTATTACTGACTGATTTTAAAAATTTTAATTGTACGGTACCCTATAGTTTGATATACTATGTTAAATAATAACCTCTGCAACCATATGAACAATGTGCGTATTCTGTTCAGGTCTGTTGCATGCCGAGTCAGTGACCTTTTGCCCACCATCTTCATGTATCAAGTTAAATACTACACTAATTATCCATCATCTCCCTTGACCTACAAATTGGTTAAACATTGTCTTAGATAGCCAGTCAAAATAGGAACTGAATGACATTATCAAGTTAGGTTTTCTTTTTTTTTTAACTCAAAATGTGGCAAGCAGTTTTTGTATTGCTTTTCAACTGGGAAAACAAAATCTACACTTCCTTAGAATAGTCACTCAAATTTAGATTTTGAAGAGTTACTGGACTACATAATATAGAGATATGACATCACCGAACTGTTTTCTGAAGAGGAAGTGTGTCAATTTTGGTCAAGAGGAGTTGATGTAGTGTTGAATTTGGTGTGTGAAGGTGGATGGATGCCCTCTCGGTAATGAATTCTCTCTGTGCTCTTGCATTCAAACCTCATCTTTATACACGAGAAAATTTCTCTATCAACACTGCAAATTCAAAGTGTGATCGGAGAAGTCAACTTGTGTATGGAGATGTCAAACTTGTGACCAGTAGCAATCCTGAAGAACCTGTTGCGGTGTAACACTCTTCTGGGGTAAAGCCATGATCGTTTTCTTTGCATTCGCATTAATTGTCCAATGATTTTGTCTGCATCACATTCTTGATGCAAATTGTCCTTCAGTTGCAGATTATATTATTCAGCAAAGTTCATGCAGGGTATGAAAATAAATTTTGATTGGTAAATGCTGAATTTTTATCGGTTGTATTTTGTTCAGCATTTGGTGCACTGCTGAAACCATATTGAACTTAGATGCAAGCCTAGTAAAGGTTAAAGAATCCTAGTCTTCCAAAAGTGGTTTGCTGGTTTATCATAAGCTTTAGGGGGTCTGTCCATTCACAATTGTATATAATTATATATATATGTATATACAGTCACGGCCGGAAGAATATGCAGGACTGTGGTGGGACTGACTGGACCAGATATACTCATCTACACTGCAAATGATATGTTTAGGATTTGAACACTTGTAAATGCATAACCATGTACAGTTTGTGCAAATGTTGAGGTTTTACAGTAACACATTGCTAAAGAGATTGGCACCGAACAGTTTTTTTCTAAATGAATAGGTGTTCAAAATTTTAACATTTCAAAGCTGAAAAAGGTCTCAAAATTGTATGCCGTTTGTATACTCATCCACACTGCAAATTACATGTTTTGGATTTGGACACATCTCTGCATGAATGAGGTAAAGTTCAAGCATATGTTTAGGCTTCCACATGTTTGGGGTTCAAACACATTTCTAAACACAGCCTCAATGTGTTTAGGCTTTAAACACTTTTCTAAACATGTGTGTTCAAAGTCTAAACATTTCACAGCTGAAACATATCTCTAAACTGTATCTCATTTTCTAGTCTGGAAAAGTGTTCAAATTTTAAATGCATAATTTGCAGTGTACAAGTTGTAAATGCACTAAATTAGTTCAGTCATCCCTCATATCAATGTGATATCTGTGGTTATCATGTAACTGACATATAGGTTATATCTATTATACAGGCACTCGATCCTTGCTCGAATATCTGATCAGAATAAGAATTCAATTGAATGTGGGTTATTGCGGTACGGTAATCCCTCTAATTTTTCAACCCCCTATCAAATTTCAATAACCCCCAATCTTGGGGGCAATCAATTCGTGATTCTCATCAATTTGATCAGGCCCAGATGTTATAGTGAGAAATTTCACTTCATGTGATTGAATTATTAGAGGGATTACCATATTTCAAAGCTAAATCTAAATAATGGTAATTGGATTTGCTATTTTTTAGACTTATTTACTAATTATCTGGTTACAAGTTTGTTCAATCAGTCTCATTGGTGCAATTTTTAGTCCAAGCCTGATAACCTGATCTCAAACCATAGTATTATAATCCATATCAAGAGTATTGGCTCTGTCACTATATTCATCAATCAAATTCCATATCAATTAAGAGTATTTTTATCCCTCCCCTTTAATATCACCTATATCGGACATTATATATTTAGAATTTTGGGTAGGAATTTTGGGCTTATGAGACTTGACTAAACTGAATGATTCAATGATCATTCAAAAGAAGCTAATAACTTTAGAAGATAGTATCACAGTATCACCCCTATCCCAATCTTCCAACTATGGCACGCAATCATGCCTGTTATATTTTATGGGGTGTGGGAGTTTTGAAACTTGGTAAATGCAATGAAGTCATTTTTCAGAACAGAAGAAGCTGTTTGTTTTGCCTCCATAGCAGCTTTGTGTTTTGGTTGGGAAAATGTGGTGATATTATGTTATAGGTGTTCAAAGTTTCTTAGTTACAGAAAACACAAGTTAGATCATGCAGCCAGAAACTTTGCAAAAACATATCCCTTAATTATGTTAACTATATAGTAAACCGGCTATTAGATAATGACATTAAACTGTATATATTATCACACGACCAGTACCTCAAAAAGTAAGGTTCGTTGAAATTAATACTTCGTTTATCATCCCTGCCTTGCCTCCAAGTTTACCTTCTCCCTAAAAATTTGTCTTGTTACTTTCAATTTGCAGAGTCTAAGTCAAGTTGTTTTAGCAACGTGTGCCCACCAGCATTAACGGTCTCATTTCACATGCTTCGCCAGGGATTTGAGAGCTAATTGATGCTGCTACGGTTGTACATGCTTCAAAAAATAATTGAAGAACAATCATATATTTATTTATTCTACAACTAGAATCAATAAATCACTCATCAGCTTGTTTAAATGAATATTTTATAGCGTACAATGTGCCCAACTAAAAATAGAAGTGAAAGTTAAAATCTGCCCAACCATGATCTCCAATCTTAATAAATTAATATCCTACATGTATCAATGCTCCCCAATCGTACATGTCGCTATATAAGATCTTACGTATTTCAATTGAATTTGGTGTTCTGAGCGCCCATACCATGGATATTTAATAGCATGATGACATCATGGTCACATCTGGACTTGTCCATTTGCAGTCGGGGAGGGGAGATAGGTTCACTGTGTCCATTTACCCCAATGTTTACACCAAAGATCAGTCCATATATCTACCCCGTATTATGGCCACAATGTCGGGACCACGGCAACATGAAAAGACACCCCACCAGCGAGCCGGCTAATTCGGCTGAGCCAACCAAAAATTCTTTGTCAGCAATGTTCCCTTCAAAGCACTATGAAGTGTTCTCGGGATTGGTTAACATGCGAGTTACTGCAAGCCTGTTAGATCCTGTCAAACCCAATTTGGGAGCAGATAGGATTTAATTTCAATTAGATTGACCCATCTTCTTTTCCTGGCGAGCAGATGATGATAAACGAACCGTTAAGTTTGATGAGCCTAAAGGCACAGCTATTGAGAATTTGTTGTATTTGACTGTTTATTTCCTGTATCATCCTGGCCATCTCATCAGTCTGGTTGCCAGAATACAATGTTTGACTGAGGCAATATCAGATGTTAGTCACCAGCACTGTATTATGTATTCTAGCAGTGAAACATTGTATTACAGCAACCATTTGAAGTGACCAGGGTATGTGGGATGTTTCATAAGGCCAAAAAAAAGTCTTTTGTTTCTGATCAGAGTAAGAGTCGCTCTGATCTTGCATGTCAAATGTGGGGGGTTTTTTCTTCAAAATTTGCAGCAAAGTTGTCTCTGCAACCAAGAGAAAATCCACCAACCTTGAATTCGTTGGTACCCAGTACCAGTAATAGGAAGTGTTATAGGAAGTGTAGCAAAAGGCTGCCAGCTCTTGAACTGAATATTTTAGGTTTGAGGCTCATTTAATCAATTCAATGTCCTTTAATATTGAAAAGAAAATCAAGACAGAAACAGACCAGGTCACCACATCGCTTTTTTGCAGATGGTGGATCAGAAACAATAGACTATATTTTTTGGCCTAATAATACAGATTTTGGGCTATTACATGTCCACAAATTGATGCAGAATCTATACAAGCATTGTTCAAGATGATACGGTTATCCCTCCAATAATTCAATCACAGGAAGTGAAATTCTGACTGTAAAATCAGTTGATCAAATTATTACAAGAAGTTGACATTGGGGGTGATTGAATTTTGATAGGGCGATTAATAGAGGGATTACTAAGAAGGACTTCAGTATGCAAGTTTAACTTTTGCATTAACTGTGGATTACTAGTATCTCAGAATCTGTATTAATATTATCAGAATCTAATTAATTACTTAATTAGCTTCTGATGTTATTTATTTATGTTTAATGGATGTTCAGTTTGATGAAGTATTTGCTGTGAAAGAGTTAACTTGAGATATGCATAATTTTAATTTTCTGTCCTTAACAAATCTGGAGTCCAAAGTTTGTAAACACATGAGATTACAGTTCAGAATATATTACTACTGGTAGGTGATCTGTTTATGTATAGTTGAGTCACTCAGATTGACCTAATTATCTTCCAAATCTCTGAAAATGATATAAAATAAGACATGTACTTAAAATCAATGAAACTTTGGTGTTGACATACAGAGATATTATGTTCTGTTCTTCTGGAATTAATGACATGTAATGAACTATCAACAAAGATCCCTGTGTTACATTTCGTTATACCACTGTTAAAAAGTTATTTCATTCATAATTTAATTACATGAGCTGATTAAATGAGTTATTCTGATTCATATCACTGAAATATGTTTTTCTTGTTGTTGATGTGTTGTAATTATAAATTTCCGGGTCCTATGTGTCAATTCTGTTTGCAAATTAGTATAGCTTCACATCTGCCTCTGGAGGTAAGATGAGTGATTTGTCCCCCATCCCCCTCAACTTTTTGTCGTCATTCTATGACTACACAATTTCTTCTCCCCCTCCCTCCCCTGATTGATGCCCCTCCCATCCTTCAGATGGTCTGACTGACCCGACCCATCCTTCAGAAGGTCTGACTGATACTCCTCCCAATGCCATCCTTCAGAAGGTCTCGCTGATACTCCTCCCATCCATCAGAAGGTCTGACGGATGCACCTTCCATCCTTCAGAAGGTTTGGCTGATACCTCTCCCATCCTTCAGCTGGACTGACTGACCCCACCCATCCTTCAGAAGGTCTGACTGATGTATGTCCCATCCTTCAGAAAGTTTGACTGATGCCACCCTTCTCTCAGAATATCTGATTGAGGCCCTTCCCCTCCCTCAGAAGGTATGAGTGTTGCCCCTCCCGTCTTCATGAATGTCCAACTCACTGATGCCCTATGCCACCCCCATGCCGAACTCCTGACCGCTTCCTCCATATTAAGGTTGAAAGTCTGATTGACACACAATTGAAAAGTCCCGAATACCCCTCTCCGTCCCTCCTTCCTCCTTCAGCAAAATCTGACCAGATGGATCTGACCAAAAAGAGTTTCTTTCAGTATTGATACATTTCTAAATGTGAAGGCTAACTGGGATAGATTTAACGAGATCCGGCTATATAATCTCGTGTTGACAGTGGCGTTCCTGCGTTAGCAGGGGAATGTTACTTAATTCCTTCCATTTGCTTATCCACTATCATGGCAAAACTCCCCCGAGCTATAGTTCTTAGCTGATAAAGACTACTGGACACGTTTTATTATGTAACAACATGAAATGGAGTGATGGTGGACCGTATCATTCGTGGTCATCAGTTTCCGCTCTGGCCTTCACTCAAGTACACCCTAGTCCAGCATTTGGAACTGTTTTAGATAACCATATGTTATACCTAATACATGCAAGTTGCAAATATTAAATATGGTGGTTATCTCTACCAACAAAAAATGGTGAATGGAAATGTATTAAAGAAACGCCATAGTTTTGTGTGCCGTGCCGTGACACAAAAACCATTAACATATATCATTTCTAAGACTAAAATGCTGCAGTAAATACTCTTAAAACTACATTGGAAAACGAATATTTAGGCAAACATGCATGAGTAAATAAAGTATACGGATTCATTACTCCTGCTTCCTACGTGTGGGATGTTGCTTATACCGCGGAGTTTATTAATTGATGACTAAAAAGCTGCCAGTGGTGGACATATGCAAGCTCCTTGCTGGTAATAGACACTAAACGGGTTCGTGCATCGACCAGGCGAAAAAAACTTAACAGGTCTATAAGTTTTCTCTGAGTCCGCGTCAAATGGAAAACAGTGCGAATACGTGCAATGTTCAGGGCTGAAGAACACTATACTAGTATATGGTGTAGTTGGATGATGATAAACAACTAAGCATTTGTAATTCGGCCTTTTAACTACAAAAGAAAAAAGGAAATTGTCTGATGGACTGAACTGGGAATTGTTTATGATTTAGTCCCTTGAAGTAGTCTCGGATCATTTGTTTCCAATTTTCGAGACCGCTTGGTGTGGTAATTACTCCCGTCAGGTTTGGTTAACCAGCTTAGATTCTTCCAACGGCCAGACAAAAGGAACGTGAGCTATTGCCATTATATCCTACATTTGGTGGTAGGAGCGCAGCGGCTTCTGAAGATGAAATCTTTGGAGCCCTAACTTAAGTTGCTGAGAAATTAAAGACGCCACATACAAATACAAGTGTAGACGTGTATAGAATATGACTATCTGTCTGACCGTGTTTTACATATAACTGACCAGTGCACTGCATGACAGGTCTGTTTGTCCAACATGTGTTAGTGATAGCCCTCCGACCAGTGATATCCCAAGACTCGCACCATTCCAGCAGTCTCGACAGATGTTAAGATTTTGGGACCAGATCTTTTGTGATTTCTAGAGAGGTCAGTGAAACTTGACAGAAACGTCTGTAGTTCATTCCGAAGCTAAAACTAACACGGTATTATTTTCCCACCTATATAGTGGCCAGGCAAACGGGCTACATGCTAGCAGGCTCTCAGCAAACACGCCACATTGTTTGACGTGCACGACCCGGGTTCTGCCATGTGGCCTTTCCTGCCAAAACCATGTTTTGTTGCTATTATACGCAGTTCAAATACCAGAAACCTCATGAAATTGCCGAATTACCGGCGGCAGGCATCTGTAGGCCTATATGTGTGTTCCATCTCCAACTATCTTCAAAGTCCGACACGCGGGAACCAGGCCATGTGTCCACGATTGAGATTTATTGAGATTTATGCAGGCAGCTGTATGAAGAAACCAATATAATTGATCATAGATTTATAATAAAAAGATCTGTTCACTTTCCTCAAGAATTTATCTTAAGGATAATCAGGATCATTTGTGGGAAGTTGATGCTGGGTCGACATCGGGCCTTACAGAATAGTCTTTTGTGTTAAATGCCGTCATTTTCATCTCACCAATTACCAATATACGAGTTGTCAGAGATTTGTATCTAATACCGCTTATGCCGGTGCTAGGGGCCGTGTGGTCATATCACCCAAGTTGCCACATGAACAGGTACGCTTTAGATACAACGCATATCACGAATCGTTAGATTCTTGGTATGTGCTTTAGAATAGGTTAACCGGAAGACTATACTGTGAAGTCAGGTGGCTCTGTCAGTATGTCAGCACATATGTGTTGTAATTTGAGATTTTCGAAAAATTTTGCCAAGTCTAAATTTCCAAAAACGCCCCGCATCATTATAATGACAAAATTGTACGACACAATGATACCATGAGACATGAAATGACAAAAAATGTATTTTTTATTTTTTTTTGAGAAAAATGTTTTCAATACCTTTGTGAAGCAAAAATGAACTGAAATGACAAAGAATTTCGCGAAGCGATTTTCAGAAAATAAATACTATAACAGGCCAGGTAAAGAATAAATAAAATGACTCAACTAAGTTTTGGAGAACCTACGAGCGAAATTATCCATTTCGTCCGAAGCACGTGGCCGTACATTCATTTTCGACTCTGCACGTGTACACAAATGACCGCTGAAATCTCGTCATTTTGCCTTCGATTTCACAACGAAATAAAGATAATTCAATAGAAAATAAACTATAGCAGATATCAAATTCAGCCCATCTGTTGACATAGAAATCGAATTTAGCGCTTCGATTTCACAGTTCGGAATGTGACATGTGCTTCTTTTTCAAACAAGGTGAGCATTCACATGTCAATAATATTCATACGCCCAAATAGGCATCATGCCGAGAATATCGTCCATAACATGTATAAACATCAAAGAAGTATCATAATTCAGTGAAATATGGTGATATTTAGCATACAAAATATTTAATTCGACAGTTTCATTGCAGAAAAGCATTTTTGTCAACCTCTGAAGGTCTACGTTTTCGAACCGTCTTACTCTAATACCCAGTCGCATGCTTCTCGAGAAATCGCGCGAGATTTGATAATTTGGTAAAACTGAGGAAAAACAGATCATTCGTCTAATTACATCAAAATTGGTAGTAGCCTTAGCCCGAAAACATCGGCTAAGGGGTCTATTTTTTTTTTTTAATTATTGTTGTTGATAGGAATGCCACGCCCCCTTACCCTAAATTTACCTATCACAGCCAGAGTTTCTGGGTTAGTAGTAGCCTATAGTATTGGACCCTTCTATGGAGGTATCTTGAATTAACAGAGAGTACTACAGTCTAATTTGGTAGTATAGTGAATTTCGGTGAGTAACCGTCCCAGCTAAATGACATTAACTCTCTGGACCATGTTCCAACAACAACAACAACACGAAACAACAACAACAACACGTTGAATGACGTCTCATTCAGATTGACTTTGATTGACAGGTGTTCAATTTTTGTGCAAAGGGTTAATGCATCGAGGCCGGAAAAAGTCCACCTGAGCAGGAAGAAATGTGAAACGCCGTTTTTCTGAACGTTTCAGTTTGTTTGACCACGTGTAGCATTCTATATTCCAACAACTTCAAGTAGGTCACCTGTACAGACCTTCTGGTCTTTGATATATGTTGGAATTTGTGGGAAGTTGATGCTGGGTCGACATCGGGCTTTACAGACTAGTCTTTTGTGTTAAATGCCGTCATTTACATCTGACGACGATACAGCTCACCAATCTCCAATGTACGAGTTGTCAGCAAAACAGCTCACCAATTACCAGTATACGAGTTGTCAGAGCATTTCCATCATAGCTCTCGAGATTTGTATCCAATACCGCTTATGCCGGTGCTAGGGGCCGTGTGGTCATATCATCCAAGTTGCCACATGAACAGGTACAATAAAAGCGTACTTGAGATACAACACATATCACGAATCGTTAGATTCTTGGTATGTGCTTTAGAATAGGTTTACCAGAAGACTATTCTGTTAAGTCATGTGACGCAGTCAGTATGTCGGCACCTCTTCCCACTTCCCTTATTATTATATGTGTTGTAATTCCTGTTTACCCTCAAAGAAGAGATGATTCAACTGTATTCGTGACTTAGTCACTACATTTCTCCAATTGCCAAATTTTACTTTGAGAAATCCACTACATTTTTGGTCAATTTTTGTCCACAAAGTCATTTTTTCGAGTTAGTTCAAAGAAATAGTCATATTTTCTTGTGTTTAATGGTGTTTCCTATCTTTCTGAGATGAAATAATGCGCGCTTCATAATTTAGTGCCTTTTTGAAAATTTCAACCTGACAAAAAATGTCAAAATCTCTCAAATCCCCCTCCCCCTTATAACATTAACCCCAATGCATCCATAACAGCAATTGTACAACTCACAGATTGGCCAATGTACTTCTTGATATCTATTGTGGCATTATAGCTGAGTTGTAAACAACAGTATAACTGTACTCGAAGATTTCCCACTATTAAGGTGATGAGTTTGCTTGCTTGAATTGGTTCAACTGTCAAGTGTATTTTCGCAACCTTCGCCACGCATACATATATTTACTTTCGTTGATTCCACCCGTTCAAAATGTCCATTGGTGAACCAAAAGAGCAATTTTCCAGTGAATTTGGAACCAAAATTTAGGTTGACATAGAGGACGTCCACTGCGTCCACGAATAAGTATACAACGCTCCAGCGGATTTCAAACATATTTATAGCAAAGCGGTTCAAATAGCCGCTCATTTGTTTAGTGGCTTCCCAAGCAATAAGCACAATTTCTCAGTGGTTTCCGACCCAATAAAAACACAACTGTTCTCTGGCTTTCAAACCAAATAAGAATAGCTGTCGAGTGGTCTCCAAATCAGTAAGCACAACTCCTAAAGTGGTTTCGAACCAGTATAAGCACGACTGCTCCGTGGCTTCGAAACCAAGTAAGCACAGATTTTCAGCGGTTTTCCAGACCAATGTATACGACTGTTCCGTGGCTTCGAACCCAGATATTCTCAACAGTCCAGTGTTTTCCAAATCAGTAATGAGCGCAGCTATTCTCCTCAAGCACTGAGCACACCTGTTCAGTGACATCCAAACCAATAAGCACGACTGCTTTGTGCCTCCGAAACCAAATAACTGGCCAGTGCTTTGCAGACCAGTAAGCACAACTGTCCAGGGGCTTCTAAACCCGTGTAAAGCATGCCTGCTCCACAGCATCAAAACCAAATAAGCACAAACAGTAAGCATAACTTCGCTGTGGCTTCCCAAACCAATAACCGTGGCTTCGAAACTACATCGGCAAAACCGTGTCCAGTCCTTCTCAATTCAGTAAGTACAAATGTTCAGTGTCTTCCAAACCAATAAACAGGATTGTTCCGTGGCTTCGAACCCAAAATATGCACACCAGTCCAGTGTTTTTTTTCAAATCAGTAACCACAGTTTTTCCGTGCATCTCTATGCAATGAGTACAACTGTGAAGTGGTTTCCGAACAAATAAGCACGACTGCTCTGTTTTTCGAAACCAAATAACAATGATGCAACTGACCAGTGACTGCTGAACCAAGTACCACTATGCAATGGATTCCAACTCAATTTATAGCCCGCTTTTTTGTGGTTTTTACAGCAATAAGCCCAACTGCCAAGTGCCTTCTAAACCAATAAGCACGACTACTTCATGGCTTCGAAACTGAATAAACCAACTGTCCAGGGTTTACCAAACCAGTAAGCACAATTTCTCCGTGGTTTCCAACCCAATATAAGCAAAACTGTTTTCTGGCTTCGAAACCAAATAAAAACAAGTGTCCAGTGTTTTCAAACCAATAAGCACAAGCAAATAAGCACAAACCAGTAAGCATATATAAACTGTGCAGTGGCTTCCCAAGCAATAAACACAACTGCCCAGTGGCTTCCAACCACTAAGCACTTTCCCGTGGCTTCCAAACCAGTAAGCACAACTGTCCAGTAATTTTCAAGCCAGTAAGAACAACTTTTCAGTGGCTTTCAAATCCAGTAAACACAACTACTCAGTGGCTTCCAAACCAATAAGCACGACTGTTTCGTGGCTTTAAATCCAAACACGCAAACCAGTCCATCACTTCCCAAATCAGTAACCACTGGATCTCCAAGCAATGAACAAGGGGCTTTGAACCCAAATAAGCAAACCAGTCCATTACTTTCCAAATCAGTCGCCACTGGATCTCCAAGCAATGAGCACAACTGTCAAGGGGCTTCCAAACCAATAAGCACAACTGCTCATGGCTCCCAATCCAAGTAAGAATAACTGTCCAGTGCTTTCCAAGACCATAAGCACAACTATTCAGTGGATTCTAAACCAATATAAGCATGACTGCTACGTGGCTTCAGAACAAAATAAGCACAAACCAATGCTCATAACTGTTCAGTGCCTTCTCAATACGCACAACTTCCAAACCAATAATCAGTCTGCTCTGTGGCTTCGAAACCACATAAGCACAACTGTCCAGTACTTTCCAAACCAATGTAAGCACAACTGTTCAATGGCTTCCAAAGTCATAAGTACAATAGTCCAGTGGCTTCCAAATCAAATATTAAGCACAACTGTTCATTGGATTTCAAACCAATAATCACAGCTGTCCTGTTGCTTCCAAAGCGATAAGCACAACTCGTAGGCTTATCCATCTTTTAACGGTTGTTTTCATCGGATGGTGGCTGTATAGGGCCTGCATTATACTAATAACACTTTGAAGTGAACGAGGAGTAACAACCTTATGTTGTATTCAACATTTGTATAATGCGTACCAATATTATGCGGGAAACGTTTTTCAGGTAAAATAAAACAATTTAAGGTTTTCTCACTCCCCAGATAGCTAAAATATTAGCTATTGTTGACATTCATTATTCAAATTTATATGAATGCACATTTGCCTGTAAATCTCGATTTTGCGGGATATATCGGGTGACTTCCGATAAACGAAAGGCAACGATACCACTTTAAGATTGCATATTCCCACAGAGGGAATGAAGCTGTACTTTGTGTTGATGTATATTTTTTTCCATGAAGTCCTATTTAAGTCTGTGTATTCAGACACAGAATTATTCATTGACAGTAAATGATGATTCAAGACATCGTTTGATATGAGCTGTTTGATTTTTCTCTTTGTATTGTGTTGTTTGTATATATGGGTGCATGGGAAATTCAGAACCTGCTCAAGTGGAACATGAAGAATGACTGCGTAAAACATGGGCTTCTCGCATGAGTTAGTGGATATGCTAAACTGGCCCATGGCACGCAATTGTTTGTACACAAACGTATTAAATTCTCTCGTCACCTCGGGCAATTTTAGTTTAAATTTGAGACAACTATAGCGTGAAAAGAGAAAGTCTGATTTGTTGACAGTGACCATGGATAAATGACTTTCCCACACTTTACTGCATGACTGTTTCTCGTTAGTCTTGCCCGGAAGTAAGTTTTGGCATGTGGTTGGTTAGCTGCAAGGCAATACCGGTATAGATATATTTTCGTCACAGGCTTGATTGGAAATGGTTGTCTTGGTATATTTCTAGAAGAACAGAATTATTTCCGACATTCTTACACAGCATGGCAGTGGATATCATAAAAATGTGATCTTTGTATGAATTAGCAAGATACGGATTTATATACCTACTTTTTCGGGTCTATGGTGTAGAACAGCATAGATATAGCAGGGTGAGTGAGTGAGTGAATATGATTTAACGTCGCTTTCAACACTATTTCAGTCATATCTCTATGGCATGTTGGTCTTAGAAACAAGTGTCATTTCACGAATTAACGAACCGTTTGACGGCCATCTTGGATTTACCCCCAAACCAAGGTGGCGAATTTATAGCTATGTTAATATTGCCACGCACTATAGCAATTTTATCGAAACATAGTTTGAAAATAGTTTGTATAGTTATTCCAATTATTCCTTCCCAGGATTTGATACTCAGAGTATCCAAAATATCAGTACGATCAGAAAATCTGAGAAATGTTCCGATTCTGCTGAATTGAGATAGGTGATAGGCCCTAGGTATTCAATTGTTACAGCTGCCTTTCTCCTGGGTTCCACCAGAGAAACGCCCCAATGTTTTACGGAATGGGAATAGAAATGGCACCAACCCATGTGAGAAATTGAAAACAGCCATCAGATTTGTACGAGATTGATTAAAGCACAGGGGCTGAATTAGGTTGGTTTAAGCGAGGGGGGGACTTTTCTTTACTTCCTTGCCTCCCCCCCCCCCCATCAAGCAAAGGTGACGAGCCCCTGTGAATTAAAGTACCGACACAGCAAATAGTAGGAAAGGAAACAGATGGTAGATGGACCATACAACCCTATGTGTAATACTGTGTATATTGTCTCACTTCTTATTACAGTACGGGATGGTATATCCATTGTTCTGTTTAGTACAGATTGCTCTAAGTGCTAGTGTATTAATTCTCCATTATAGGTTGAGATTGTTTGTTGCCTGTCGTTTTCCTAATTGCCGACTGACATATGACTGAAAGGCGGAATAAGAAAGAGAGTCCATCAGTTACCGAATGTTACACTATAAGAGGGGTTTATTACACTAACATATTTTATGTTATCTTAACGCATTATACACCGATCAAGTGTAAACAAAGAAGAAACATAAATCCCGTTTTAATGGTGCCTATCATAATACAAGTTTAATTGCCTTTATCAACTCCATGCTTTACTCGTTATACTGGTGTATATTGTTAACTGCAACGCTCGTCTTCATTTGCGCTATAAGCCCATTTTAAATTGTCATTATGCTAAAAAGACAATCTAAGCCTATTTCTTCGAAGCTTTTACGACAGGACACAGCAATCAATAAGCTTTAATGTTTGTTGAATGTGCACGCAAGAAGAAACTGTACTATTATTAAAGTCAACGAATATTTTGAGATGGACTTTCTTTGGCCGGGCAGGACTGGATACCAATCTTGGTAAACCAAAATTGTACAGCAGGTGATATTATATCTGAGTTTACTGAGATTGGACAGGATACCGGATATTTAAACATATATAGCCTACGAAATGGTCGTTTGGGCCACATATTTAGATGTGTTTTCCAATCGGCTTTAATTTAGTTACAGATGGTACAACACATATATAAAACGAGGATAATTTTACTAATCGTTCTAAGCCTATTTATTCAAAGCTAAAACGCCAGGACACAGCAATCAATAAGATTTAAGGTTTATTGAATGTGCACGCAAGAAGAAATTGCACTATTATTAAAGTCATCAATTAATATATTAAGATGGACTATCTTTGGTCGTACCGGATACCAATCTAGGTAAATCAAAATGGTATATCGGGTGATATTATATCTGAGTTTACTGAGATTGGACAGGATACCGGATATTTACACATATACATGAAATGGACCACATATTTAGATGTGTTTCTCAATCGACTTAAATTTTGTGACTGTCGTACAACACATATATACCACGAGGATAATTTTATTAATTATTCTATGATTTCTTTATGCATGTCCTATTTACGAGTCCGTACGAGCAAAATTACAAACCTCCACAAATTGCGTCCAATTAATTTATAATCGAGGCAAAGTGTTTAATCACCTTGTTAGTCTAAACAGGTTATATATATAAACAATCATCAAGTTATCAAATATTGTCAAATTATTCACTTTAGTACAGATCGATTAAAAAGGTTACTGATTATAATAATCGTTCTTTTGAATATTCATGAGACAAAAGCGCGGATCTGACATTCTGTTTAACTCGGTTTTACATCGGATATAGTATGTAAACAAATACATTTGATGATGTCATTATTTCCGGACAATATGAATAATCGATCAGGGCTGGACAAGTTAAGTCGTGTGAACGGCAATTCCACATGTAATATACATGTACTGGGTGACCGTGTAGTTGTGTACACGAATAAAAGAAACTAGAGAATGCTTTTGTTTTCAATATTTTTTTTTTTTTTTTTGTGATATTATATAAAACTGGTTAGCTTCGTATACAGTTTTCTTTTGTTTTCATGTCCTAGATGTTCCCAGACTGACAAATAACATATGTATGACTTGGCCATATAACGTACTGTTCTCCAGCTGTCACCCCAGCTCAAACCTGATATTGTTAGCCGCCTGTCTCGTGTAAAGGCCATGTCCGTATGAATACCACGACAGCTTGTCCCTTAATTACATCTCTATATCGGTATGTCGAAAATAATAAAAAAAATATTAGACTGGGTGGACATGAAGCTATAAAAATGTGATTAGACTGGAGTATATTGCGTGTATGTGTGCTGTCTTCCTTCTCCCGGTTACATGTGAACTGAGCGAAACGAATCACACCCTGTCTACTCTATAGCCCGAGGGCATCAACCTTGTTATATATACCGCTACTTTTACCATTGAAACATCATCGCAATAAGTGAGAATTTGAAATTGTTACACATATATGATGTTCACGCGGTATAGTTTTGATAATATGCCATAAATTGCGAGCAAGACTGTAGTATAATTTTTCTCACGCATTCTGGAATTCCTAAGTTATAACCTCATCAAAGCATTAATGACTAGGCGATTTGCGGTCTGTCACCGTCACGATGTCGACCATATGAATTGAGTACTCTTGTGTCTTATCCACTACATTTATGAGAAAACGACTATACTTTTTAATACTGTCTTTGGAAATACAAGTAATTTATCAGACTATATTACTTCAGGATTTAATCTGCATGTTTGAGGTGGGTGTTGCATGGGTACTAATTGTAAAGAATGAAGATTATCATTCTTAGGATGTTTCACTGCTGTGAAATTCTGCCAGAATCCTAGGGAAAGTGACCATGCTATTAAAACCTACAAATGAAAGCCGATCAATGGTGAAGCCACTCGTGACTTTTAAAATCGAATTGACTCAGTACTCTGTGATGGTATTGAACACTGCAGAAACATCTCAATCTATAGCCAGATTGCTACATAACCGATGGGAATTTATCGAACGAAAGTGAAATTGAAGATGATCGGTCGAATGTGAGCAATGGATGGTGGCTATGAAGCTCGACGAACCGTAGTCAACGAAAGTTACAGATTTCAAACCGACCAGAGCTGTGACTTATTAGGACTCGTTCAATGCACACCAGACAACTTATAACATACAACTTCTCTTAGTTAAACACATTATTTTGTTTACTTTGAGTGGGTCCTCGGTCATTCCAATATCATAGGGAATGAGGTAGCGGACTAACTTTGAAAGCAAGCTCATTTATCACAACGCATATCAGTTGGCATTAGTTTATCTGTTCAAGAAATTATGTTAATGGTAGGTGAGAATAGGTAGATGACTAATTGAAGGTAGTTAATGGTAGGTGAGAATTGGTAGTTGACTAACTGAAGGTAGTTAATGGTACGTGAGCAAAGGCAGATGACTAATTGAAGGTAGTTAATGGTAGGTGATGAATGGTAGATGACTAATTGAAGGTAGTTAATGGTAGGTGATGAATGGTAGATGACTAAGGTAGGTGATGAATGTTACATGACTAACTGAAGGTGGTTAATTGTAGATGGGCAATGGTAGATGACTAACTGAAGGTGGTTAATAGTAAGTGATCAATGGTAGAGGACTAACTGAAGGTGGTTAACGGTAGGTGATGAATGTTAAAGGACTAACTGAAGATGGTTAATAGTAGATTGTCAATGGTAGATGACTAACTTAGTGTGATTAATGGCAGATGAACAATGGTAGATGACTAACTGAAGGTGGTTAATGGCAGGTGATGAATGTTAGATGACTAACTGAAGGTGGTTAATGGTAGGTGATCAATGGCAGATGACTAACTGGAGGTGGTTAATGGTAGGGATGAATGTTAAATGACTAACTGAAGGTGGTTAATAGTAGATGATCAGTGGTAGGTGACTGAGTGTGATTAATTGTAGATGAGGAATGGTAGATGACTAAATGAAGGTGGTTAATGGCATGTGATGAATGTAAGATGACTAACTGAAGGTGGTTAATGGTAGGTGATGAATGTTAGATGACTAAATGGAGGTGGTTAATGGTAGGTGATCAATGGTAGATGACTAACTGAATGTGGTTAATGGTAGGTGATAATTGATAGATGACTAACTGAATGTGATTGATGGTAGGTGATCGTTGGTAGATGACTGAGTGTGAGTAATGGAATGTGGTCAATGGTAGATAACTGAATGTGGTTAATGGTAGGTGATCAGTGGTAGATGACTAACTGAATGTGGTCAATGGTAGGTGATCAATGGTAGATGACTAACTGAAGGTGGTTAATGGTAGGTGATCAATGGTAAATGACTAACTGAAGGTGGTTAATGGTAGACGATCAATGATAGATGACTAACTGAATGTGGTTGAGGGTGGGTGATCAATGGTAGATGACTAACTGAATGTGGTTAATGGTAGGTGATCAATGGTAGATGAGTAACTGAAGGCGGTTAATGGTAGGTAATGAATGTTAAATGACTAACTGAAGGTGGTCAATGGTAGGTGATCAATGGTAGATGACTAACTGAAGGTGGTTAATGGTAGGTGATCAATGGTAAATGACTAACTGAAGGTGGTTAATGGTAGACGATCAATGATAGATGACTAACTGAATGTGGTTGAGGGTGGGTGATCAATGGTAGATGACTAACTGAATGTGGTTAATGGTAGGTGATCAATGGTAGATGAGTAACTGAATGTGGTTAAGGTTAAGTGATCAATGGTAGATGACTAACTTAATGTGGTTAATGGTAGGTGATCAATGGTAGATGGCTAACGAAATGTGGTTAAGGGTAGGTGATCAATGGTACATAACTGAATGTGGTTAACGGTAGATGATCAATGGTAGATAACTGAATGTGGTTAATGGTAGGTGATCAATGGTAGATGACTAACTGAATGTGGTTAATGTTAAGTGATCAATGGTAGATGACTAACTTAATATGGTTAATGGTAGGTGATCAATAGTAGATGACTAACTGAATGTGGTTGAGGGTAGGTGATCAATGGTAGATGATTAACTGAATGTGGTTCAGGGTAGGTGATCAATGGTAGATGATTAACTGAATGTGGTTAATGGTAGGTGATCAATGGTAGATGACTAACTGAATGTGGTCAATGGTAGGTGATCAATGGTAGATGACTAACTGAAGGTGGTTAATGGTAGGTGATCAATGGTAGGTAACTAACTGAATGTGGTCAATGGTAGGTGATCAATGGTAGATGACTAACTGAAGGTGGTTAATGGTAGGTGATCAATGGTAGGTAACTAACTGAATGTGGTCAATGGTAGGCGATCAATTTGATCATTGGTAGATGACTAACTGAGTATGAATAATGGTATGTAATCAATGGTAAATGACTAACTGAAAGTAGTCAATGTTAGGTGATCAATGGTAGATGAATAATTGAAGATGGTGACCGGAAGGCGGTCACGGAAATGTAGCGCAAATGGAAGCTCGTCAATAGATGTTGACCTGTCATTAATAATTGCATCGTACGGATGCATACACATAGATACCTCAGTTCGATCTTTGTAACTAAGTGAAGGAAAGGTGCGTTGGAATGACGAGGTGACCGATAATTTTCTGAAGATAACATATGGGATGTACACCGTGACCTTGGAGAGTATACAATGAAGATGACCACCATAACGTTATCATTGCACATTGTAAGAAAAGATGAAAAGATGACAAACGGAAGTTGAACATACGAGGGTGGCCGTGCAGTGTAAAGAGGCCCCTGCTCAAACGTAGCCGGAGGAGGGATTTTTTTTTCTGTGGCACTTCACTCTAGAGGGGTGAGTTTCCAGAGACATCCTCCACATCCTCCATAATGCAGGTCTGTATACTCCGTACCTCCGTATCAGGACATGCAAGGAGATTAGAGCTGTACAGTTATTACTGGAACTGTCCGTTTAAAATATCAGCCAATGAGCGGACGGCGTTTTGGGGCAATACTCCACCTTCGTGGGATCTCGGTATATTTAAATGAAGGCCCAGTTTATGTGGAGAAAAAGCTGGAGGACAAACTCTTGGAAGTCCGAGAGGAAACAACATGGGGGCGTCTCTTTATTCAAAACATTCACGGCTATGAACATCTGAGTTCAAAGCAACCAGAAGGAGACGAAATACACGACACATTGCTTGGCGCTTAATTCCTTCAAATATGGGCATGTTCGGAGAGGTCATAAGTTCACGAATATTTTCGATTGAAGTTGTCGTGCAAAACTTATCCGCCATGGCTCGGAGTTGATGGACGAACCATGACTTGGGATGATGTCTATAGAGACGGTAGAATGAAGTGTTTCCATTGTTCTTGTAATTACTGTTTTTCATTTGAAAACGCAATTCATTGCCCATATTCGTAAACAAAAAAAAACCCAAACAAAAAATCTCTTGCATAGTCATATATACTTTAACGTTTGTGATATTATTCACTCTCTATACCGTCTGGTGTATGACGGTATTACGTCAGAGTAACCCTGGGTATGCATTATATGCTCTCGTAACATTTGTCGGCAATGTGGGTGGTGTCGTCATTGCATATATAAGATATCCCAGAGATCAACAATGCAGCTTATCCCTGCCGCCAGCAATGATAAACGAGAAAGATTGTGGACATAAGGAAATTGTATTCGTGTTGGAAAATATTTGAATTTCTTGCCTTGTCAGACAACATGGACCATGCACTAGGAAAAGCTGCCATCCCAAGGCAAAAACCCACGCAAACTGAAATGAAAACAGGATGATGTCAAGCATACCACAGCTATCAAGTAAGTTAAAGAAACAATGACATTGTCGTGATGTCATGGATATGTGTTATTGTTTCGAATCTATTCACGTCTGCCAGAATCACAGCATGTAATTGCAAATGACAAACAGATGGACTCTCCAAATATTTGTACTTCCGTCACTATTACGAAAGATGATCTCATCGTCTCATCTCATCGGCTAGAGGACAATCATTCTACACTATGACATTTCCTTGGGTCACAGAAAATATGCATCTCATGAAAACGGCTACAAATCTCAATCACTGAAGCTTGCACGGTCAATGGAGTACGATAAATCTATAAGATAATTGGTAGTGAGCGGGAGAGGTGGAGTCAGTGACCGTTGACTAACAGAAGGATACCATGAAGGGAAGCCAATGGATGGAATTAAATTTGAGGTAATCAGTAAAGTGAATCCATTGGCCAGTTGAAGAGTGTCAATGAAGAGCAGGAAAGGGAGCTCATTGCCTGCTGGCCAGGAGAATGTGGTCAACGGAAAAGCAGCCATGTGAAGGTGACCAATGGTTAATGGTCATTGGTAAGAGGCCAACAGAATGTGGTCATTGAAAAATTGCTGAGGGCTTGACCAATGGTAAGAAGCCAAATGAATTTGGTCAATGGTTGTTGCCCAAATGAGGGTGGTGACCAATGGAAAGAAGCTAAATGAATGTGGTCAGTGGTGATCAATGATAAGAAGCCAAATAAATGTAGTCAATGGTTGTGGACCACCCGAGGGAGGTAGCCAATGGTAAGAGGTCAACTGAATGTGGGTATGGTTGTGTGACAACTGAGGGTGGTGTCCAATGGTAAGAGACCAAATGAATGTGCTCAGTGGTTTTGGGCCTACTGAGAGCAGTGGCCAATGGTAAGAGGCCAAATGAATGTGGTCAATGGTAAAAAGCCAAATAAATGTAGCCAATGGTTGTGAGAACGCTGAAGGTGGTGACCAATGGTAAAGTGCTGAATATATATGTGGTCAATGGTTACTGGCAACACAGAGTGGTGGTCAGTGTTTGGTGAGCAATGACAGCTGATCAAATGAAGGTGGTCAACGGAAAAAGGCACAGTAAAGGTGGATATTGGTTACACAGGTCAACGATAGGCCTAGATTGTCATCTGGATGTGGTGAACAGAACATGCCCAAGGAAACGGTGGTCAGTGGTTAATTGGTGGTCGATGGCATCTGGTCAACTGAAGAGGACCAATGGTGCTCAGTCGTTGTTGGCCATTTGAAGGTGGCCGAAACATACGTAGATGGTTGAATTTATAGTGGCTTCAAAAGTGAACGTGTATGTGTATGTTTATCTTTATATCGTCCATTGTCACACAATACAGTGTCACTCCATCCATACACAGTACCAGTACTTGGTCGTTCGTAATACTATTTCTGACAATAGTTCACTGGCGGCTGTTAAATGTAACTCTATATATTTCATCGTATATGTTAATGTTACGTCAGAATAACCCTGGATATGTATTTTTATGTCCTCGTATATTTATCCACGTGTGTGACCCGACATATGTTGGCCATATGCATGACTTCCTCCTGCTGTAGATAAATATATTGCCTCGTGTATACCGTATTACCCATCCATAGTATTGTTATATGGTCTGCTGGTTGTGGAAGACAGGAAAGTCGGAAGCCGTAAAATGTTAACGTTGTGCTAGATTAGTTTTCCAATCTTGATTCCATTAAAGAGCATGAACTTTTGATATTTGTTCGGTAAGAAAAGAGATGAAAGAAGAAGTTACACAAGATCAAAGCTATAAAAAATATACAACGAAACAGGATAGTATTAAGAGCCTTCATTGTACAGAGGGATGCCATTGCTGTGATGTAATACTCTTATTGCAGAATCGGTTTACGTCACCCGGAATCATACAACGAAAGTCTAAATGATAACAGATGGGTGACCGTATACCCACATAGTTCACTGAGACTGAGTGAGTCAGTCTTCAATATAACATATTTCAATAAGTCATAGAACACAATTATTTCTCGTGACAACAGCCACATATATATATGACAAATGTCAACCAGTGAATTCTGGTCAAGCTTTATTATTCGTTATAGATGGCGAACAGAAGCTGATCGATAAGCAGGTATCAGCGGTAAGTGACTGCCGCCGAATACCGGGGGGTGGGGATGAATTGCGGGCGATCATCGAAAGATCAGCAATAGAAATGGATCAGCGAAAGCGCATCAAACGTATAGCTAGTCCACCTGAAGTGGTCGAAGGGAAGCGACTAGGGGAAGATGAACAAAGGAAGGTGGAGAAACTGAACAACTAAGCGTCGTCAAATAGTTGATATAGTCAATGGTAGCTGGTGAACTGATGGTGACCCATGCATTGTGAACAGAGTGAATGTGGCCACTAGTTGACGGCGAATTATGTAGCTGACCAACAATGATCAATGCTTGTCATTGGTTGGTGACCAGTTTATAGTCGGTGAACATCGGAAGGTACACAGTGCTACCTGGGCAAAGGTAGCTGACCAAATGAGTGTGGTCCACGGACAGCAGTCAATGGCTGGTGACCAATGCTTGGTAGGTTTACATTGAAAGGTGAGCATTCGTAGCTGGTCAACGGTTAGCAGTCAAGGAATGCAGGTCAATGGTGGTTGGCCAATGTATGATAGGTGAACATCTGAATATGCACAATCGTAGCTTACCAACGGAGGCTAACTAAAGGGGTTCAGCCAAGCATCCAAGGAGAGTTTGTCAATGGTGGTTGGCCATTGTATGATAGGCAAAGATTTGAAGGTGCACACTGGTAGCTGGCCAATCAGTGAGTGAGTGAGTGAGTACAGGATGTAGCGTCACTTTCAGCAATATTTCAATGATATCGCGAAGAACGAACCAGGCACCATTCAGCCAAGTTGCGTTCCTGTTGCTTTAAAGAAGCAAATCTTTCAAGCAACATGGAAGCTAGCCAGTCGAAGGTTAACTGAAGGTGGTCAACGGATAGCACCCAAAAAATGGTGTCCGACCAGTGAGTGAGTAGGATTTAACGTCGTTTTCAACATTTTTTCAGTCATATCACGACGATGCCTACATGTGCCAGAACACGAGAGTGTCCACAGTTCCTATTATCCTGGACACTGATCAGCCCAGCCAGTACAGCACCCGGTCACCCATCCAAGTATTGACCGAGCTCAACGCTGCTTAACTTCGGTGATCTGACGAGAACCGGTGTGCTGGTGTCCGACCAATATATAGTAGGTGAATATCTGGCGATGCACATAGATAGATGGTTAATGGCTATATAAAGGTGGCCAGTGAATCGTAGCCAACGAATACCGATCAAAGAAGGTCGACCGGATTAAGGTACGTGAACATCTGAAGGTGCACAATGGTAGCTGACCAATGGAAAATGGTTAAATGAAGGTGCATGTTGGGTGATCATCTGAAGGTGAACAAGGGTAACTGACCAATGTAAATGGCTAACTGGAGGTGGTCAACGAATGGCAGCCAAGGAAAGGCTGATCAATGGTGGCTGACAAGTGTATGGTAGGTGAACATCTGAAGGTGTACAACGGCAGCTAATTAATGGTAGATGACTAATTCCAGGTGGTCGACGGCTAGCAGCCAATGCACGCAGGCCAATGGTGGTTGACCAGTGTATGATCGGTAAACATCTGAAGGTAGGTGGACATCTAAAGGTACACAATTGCTGCTGGTCAATGGAGACAGCTGAAGATGGTGAAGGATAGCAGCAAAGGAATGTTAGCCAATGGTTGGTGACCAATAGGAGACCATCGGAATGTGCACAATCGTGGCTGGTCAATCGTTTGTGGCCAATGTGTGGTAAATGAATATTCGAAAGCGCACAACGGTAGCTGGACAATGATTTGGGAGAAATTTATGATGGTTGAACATCTGAAGGCACACAATGGTAACGGACCAATTGAAGCTAACACAAGGTGGTCAACGGATAACAATCAAGGAGTGCTTTTCAATTGTGGTTAAGCAATGTATAATAGGTGAACATTTGAAGGTGCAAAATGGTAGCTGACCGATGGAGGCTGAGGATGGTCAAACAAATAGCTGCCATGGAATGCTGGCCATCTGTTGTTGACCAATGCATGGTAAGTGAGCATCTGGAGTTGTAAAACGCTGGTTGTCCAATGAAGACTAACTGAAGGTGGTCCACGGTGGGTTGACCAATGTGTGGTAGTTGAACATCCGAAGGTGAACAATCGTATAGCTGGCCAATGGTGGCTAACTGAGGGTGGTCATCGGACAGCAGCAAAGGCATGCTGGTCAATGGTGGTTGATCAGTGTATGGTAGTTGAACCGATTCCGGTGAGCCGTGGTATCTGAACAATGGTAGATGCATAACTGAAGAGGTCGGTGGAAAGTGGCAAAGGGATTGTGACAAAATCCATTTTCTTCTTATATCGAAAACTTAATGCTTCAAAGAATGATTCGCTGAAGGCAATCACATTTTTCGATATATTCTTGTATATTAATCCACGTGTATAGCCTAAGGAGAATGGTTGCTTTCTGTTATATACGCTTAAATTATTGTGTAAAGGCAAATATCCAACTGCGGAATGTGTCTGCCGCGAGCAATACAAGAGTGGAAAAGATGGCGGTCATGAAAAGTTTCTACAGTGCCAGTAAACTTCCAAATCCTTATTTCATCAGCGATCTTGGGCTTTTGTATTTATTGGGAAATAGAATGTCCCTAATATCTGAAAGTTTATGCCGAACACAGCAAAGAGATGCCAACTATCAACAGCATCAAGCATATCACAGTTATCAAATTACTTATAGAGGGGGTGTCATTGCTGAGATATATACTCAGGAGTATATATTATGGCTGAATAATTGACTTACCACGTATAATATTATGTTACATGTAAATGATGAACAGATCGACTTGTCTATCCAGATATTTCTGGAAGGCCCAAAAAGAATTCTCACGAGAAATCTCAGCATATATGACGAATATCAAGCAGTAAATTTCGATAAAACTTTCTATTTTTATAAAACTGTATGAACGCTTTTAATTTAATACAGGGGTAATATTAGAAAGACATTTCGAAATGGACACGAAAAAACAATAAAGCGAAATGTGAAATTCTACCTCTATTAAATCATAATATATAGTTTGCCATCGTGTGCACATGGACAGTGACAATATCTAGACGATGTATAAAGTCTATATTGAAGATGCTACATGAAAAGAAAGTGTATCCATCTTCACTGATTTTTTAAGGGAACCACAAACTAAGATGGAGTGGCCCATGTTACCAATGTGGCAAGAGAAACACTAGTCACCAAAAGTAGTTTTTACCTTGGAATATACTGTTTTCTTGCAAAAACTACCACTCTAGAAATGTAAACATCAAATGCTGACATTTGTTGGAATGTTAAAGTCAAGAATGGGATCCAATAGTTAACGATTACAGCTGTAATTTTCTCTCTGTCTGCCCGAATGCCGTTAATATTGTTTTTAGCCGTCAGCTTAATAGGAGCGCTCTTAGGGTAACCGTGGTGTGCGACAAGAGTGCTCGATGCTAGCGGATAATTAAGTACCGTACTGTCTGGACCCAAAGACCGATGGCCTTTTACCGTTGTCTACAGAGATGATCTGTCAGTATTGTAAACTACTTTACACTGCTAGAACATAGATATCAGGTCGTGATTAAATATCGATCCCATAGTGAAAGGTTTGAGATCGCACAGACAGACATTTCCCAAGGCGTTAGTGAACTGTCAGCGAATAAAATACACCATGGATCGGTCATATATTGCGTATATATGCGTTATTCCAACGATAATCTATTCACCATCAATCTTGAGGGCTAGGCAGGAGAACACGTCTCTCCTCAGATAACACCATCTCTGGTTATATCGCTGACAGCACAGACCATGGGAACTTTAATTATTTTTAAATACCAATCATATCAGTTCAAATCTGCTGTACTGTACCATGATACCATCTAGCCCACTGTAACATTCAGCTGCATCTCTCTGAGTGTTAAACAGGCATTTTCTTTCTCAAATTCATATTTCGAAATACATTGGCCAGCACGAGGTAATATTAAAATGAAAGACTCAATACTGCACTGGAAGGATATAATGTATTGCCTCTTGGCAATCTTGATGGTCTGGCATGCAGTCTGGACATCCTTCACAAATAGAGTAAATAATGCTAATGCTTTTTTTTTTGCTATTAGTTTTCAAATCTCGATTTCATTAGAGAGCGTAAACTATTGATATTTGTTTGGTAAGAAAAGCAAAAAAGAAGTAATGGGAAATCGAAGCTATTAGAAATATACAACGAAAACAGGATAGTATCAAGCGTCTGTTATTGTACAGAGGGGATGACATTGTTGTGATGTAATACTGTTATTGCAAAATCTGGTAACGTCCCCAGGAATCATGCAATGCAAGTTTAAATGATAACAGATGGATTACAACACATATAAGAGAAGTGGGAAGAGGTGCCGACATACTGACAGAGTCACATGACCTCACAGTATTAGTTTTCCGGTTAACCTTTTCTAAAGCACATACCAAGAATCTAACGATTCGTGATACGTGTTGTATCTCAGGTACGGTTTTATTGTACCTGTTCATGTGGCAACTTGGATGATATGACCACACGGTCCCTAGCACCGGCATAAGCGGTATTAGATACAAATTTAGAGAGCTATGATGGAAATGCTCTGACAACTCGTATATTGGTAATTGGTAAGCTGTTTCGCTGTAACAACTCGTACACTGGGGATTGGTGAGCTGTATCGTCGTCAGATGAAAATACGGATGGCCGTATACCCACATAGTTCACTGAGACTGAGTGTGTCAGCCTTGACTATGACATTTAGATAGGTCCCAGAACACAATTATTTCTCGTGAGCACAACCGCATATTTATATGAAAATTGTCAGCCATTGAATTCTGGTCAAGATTTATTATTCTTTGTAGATGACGATCATAAGCTGATCGATAAGCGGATATCAGCGGTAAGTGACTGGTGGCGAATAGGTGGGGATGAATTCCGGGCGATCAATGAAAGGTCAGCAATCGAGGGAGCGCAACGAAAGCACATCAAACGTAGCTATTCCAATAGAAGTGGTCGAAGGGAAGCGACTAAGCGAAGATGAACAAAGGTAGTTGGTGAACTGATGGCAACACATGCATTGTGATCAGAGTGAATGTGGTCACTATAACCACTAGCTACTAGCGAATTGTAGCTGACCAACACATGCTGGTCAGTGATTGGTGACCAATTTATAGTCGGTGAAAATCAGTGGTATCTGGGTAATGGTAGCTGACCAAATGAAGGTGACCCACGGACAGCAGTCAACGGTGCTGGTCAACGGTTGGTGACCAGTGTATGATAGGTGAACATTCAAAGGTGCACAATGGTAGCTAATCGCTTGTAGGCTATATAGTTACCTCACTTTGGTCAACGGACAGTAGACAAGGAAATCTGGTCATTGTTTGGTGAACAATGCTTGGTAGGTGAACATCTAAAGGTGCGCATTCGTAGCTGACCAATGGAGGCTAAGTGAAGGTGGACAACGGACAGCAGCCAAAGCATGCTGTTCAATGGTTGTTGACCAATTTATGCTAGGTGAACATCTGAATAGGCAAAATGATAGCTGGCCAATGGTAGATGGTTAACGGTAGGTGGCAAAGGTGGTCAATGGTGGTTGGTCATTGTATGATAGGTTAACATTTGAAGGTGCACAATGGTAGATGACCAATGAAAACTATATGAAGGTGGTCAACGGATAATACCGAGAGAATACTGGTCAATGTTGGTTGACCAGTGTATGGTAGGTGATCATCTGAAGGTGCATACTGGTAGCTGATCAATGCATGGTAGATGGCTACTCATGGTAAAAGGATTAGCATCCAAGGAATGCTAACCATTGCTAGCTGAACAGTGTATGGTAGGCGACCATCTGAAAGCGTACAATGGTAGCTAACCAATGGTAGAAGACGAATTCCAGGTGGTCTACTGATAGCAGGCAAAGAATACTGGTCAATGGTGGTTGACCCGTGGATGGTAGGTGAACATCTGAAGGTAGATGAACATCTGAAGATGTGACTGCTGGTCAATGAGGGCCAGTGAAGGATAGCAGCCAGGGTATGTTGGCCAATGGTTGGTGACCAACAGCAGACCATGCATCTGAAGGTGCAGAAGTCGTGACTGGTCAATGGTTTGTGGCTAATCTATGGTAAATGAACATTCGAAAGCGCACAACGGTAGCTGAACATCTGAAGGTACACAATGGCTACCGGTCAATGGAGACAAACTGAAGGTGGCGAAGGACAGCAGCCAGGAATGTTAGCCAATGGTTGGTGACCAATGAGAGACCAGGTGCACAGTCGTAGCTGGTCAATGGTTGGGGACCAATTTATGATAGTGGAACATCTGATGTACCCAACGGTAACTGACCAATGGACGTTAACACAGGATGGTCAACGGATAGCAGTCAAGGATTGCTGATTAATGGTGGCTGACCATTGTATAATAGATGAACATTTGAAGGTGCCGATGGAGGACCGATGGAGGCTAACTGAGGGTGGTTAACGGACACCAGCCACGAAATGTTGGTCATCGGTTCGTGACGAATGCGTGGCAGGTGAACATCTGGAGTTGTACAGTGCTGGAAGCTAACTGCAGGTGGTTGACCAATGTATAGTAGTTGAACATCCGAAGGTGAACAACCGAAGCTATCAAATGGTGGCTAACTGAAGGTGGTCTGCGGACATTATCCAAGGAATGCTGGTCAATGGTGGTTGACCAATGTATGGTAGTTGAACATCTGCAGTTGCTCAGTTGTATCTGGCCAGTGGTGGCTAATTGAAGGTGGTTTACCGATGTTTGGTGGTTGAACATCTTCAGGTGCACCGTGGTATCTGAACAATGGTAGATGGATAATTGAAGTTGTCGGTGGAAATTGGCAAGAGATTGTGTCAAAAACTAGATGGAAAACTTACGACAATAACATGACGGCGAAAAGAAGTGATCCATTTATATCCATTTTGTTCTTGCCTTGAAAATGTAATGCTTCAAAGAATGGTTCACTGAAGGCTATCATATATTATTCAATATACAAACATATATTATTCAATATACAAATTAATCCTGGATTTATATTCTTGTGTATTAATTCACGTGTATAACCAAAGGAGAATGGGTGCTTTCTGTTGTATACACTTAAATTATTGTGTAAAGGCAATTATCCAGCTACGGCATTTGTCTGCCCGCGAGCAATACAAGAGTGGAAAAGATGGCGGCCATAAAAGTTTCTACAGTGTCAGTGAACTTATTTCATCAGAGATCTTGGACTTTTGTATTTATTGGGAAATATAAGGTCCCTAATATCTGTAAGTTTATGCCGAACACGGCAAAGAGATACAAACTATCAACAGCATCAAGCATATCACAGTTATCATATTACTTATAGAGGGGATGCCATTGCTGAGATATACTGAGCTAGAGGTATACTATTATTGCTGAATAATTGACTTACCCGTTATCATATTATGTTACATGTAAATGATGAACAGATCGACTAGTCTATCCAGATATTTGTATCTCCGTCACCACCACGACAGATGATCTCACACAGAGTTCATCATCATAACATTTCTAGAAGGCCCAGAAAAGAATTCTCATGAGAAATCTCAGCATATATGACGAATGTCAAGCACTAAATGTCAATAAAAGTTTCTATTTTTATAAAGCTATATGAACGCTTTTAATTAATACAGGGGTAATATTAGGAAAACATGCTGAAATGGCCACGAAAAAAACAATAAAGCGAAATGTGAAATTCTACCTCTATTAAATCACAATATATTCTTTGCCATCGTGAGCACATGGACAGTGACAATATCTAGACGATATCAAGACAATATCGAAGGCAATACGAAAACCTCCTCGTTATGTATAAAGTCTATATTGAAGATGCTACGTGAAGAAAGTATATCCATCTTCACTGATTTTTTTTAAGGGAACCACAAACTAAGATGGACTGGCCCATGTTACCAATGTGACAGGAGAATCACTAGTCACCAAAAGTAGTTTTTACCTTGGAATATTGTTTTCTTGCAAAAACTACCACTCTAGAAATGTGAACACCATATGCTGACATTTGTTGGAATGTTAAAGGCAAGAAAAGGATCCGATAGTTAACGATTACAGCTGTAATTTTCTCTCTGTCTGCCCGAATGCCGTTAATATTGTTTTTAGCCGTCAGCTTAATAGGAGCGCTCTAAGGATAACCGTGGTGTGCGACAAGAGTGCTCAATGCTAGCGGATAATTAAGTGCCGTACTGTCTGGACCCAAAGACCGATGGCCTTTTACCGTTGTCTACAGAGATGATCTGTCAGTATTGTAAACTACTTTACACTGCTAGAACACAGATATCAGGTCGTGATTAAATATCGATCCCATAGTGAAAGGTTTGAGATCGCACGGACAGACATTGCCCAAGGCGTTAGTGAACTGTCAGCGAATAAAGCACACCGTGGATCGGTCATATATTGCTTATATATGCGTTATTCCAACGATAATCCCTTCACTGTTAACAGATTGTATCATCGATCGTGATGGCTAGTAGGAGAACACGTCTCTCCTCAGATAACACCATCTCTGGTTATATCGCTGACAGCACAGACCATGGGAACTTTTATTATTTTTAAAATACCAATCATATCAGTTCAAATCTACAGTACTGTACCATGACACCATGCACCTGGCCCACTGTAACACTCGTTTGTTTCAAATCAGATGCATCTCCTAGGCATTTTCTCAAATTCATTTTTCGAAATACATTAATATTAAAACTGAATCCGGTACTGCATTAGAAGAATTTTTGTCAGATATAAGGTACTGCCTCTAGCAATCATCATCGTCTTGCATGAAGTTCGAACATCCTCCTTATATTGGGAAAATATTGCAATGTTATTGGAGGATATTTACACACACGATTATTGTGTTCCCATATCAGAAGACTTTCGGAAGAAGACAAGACTTGTGAGCGATGTTAGTTTATAATCCCATCTATCGTAAAACTGAAATCGTGAAAAATTATATTTCACGAAATTACACATTGCACAGCATATTTGTTATATTTACAGAAAAAAAATATAGATCTGTTTCCCTTCGCAATTGACACGTCTGCAAGGGAAATCTGACTATGAAGCGTTTTCAATCGATATGATCTATATCTTGTCAATTACGTACATTGATCAAATTTGACAGCTCTATACCTGCAGAACATGCGATGGTTCTGTTCTCTATTTGATTAGATATAATGTAATATGGTTGGAATGTGATATGCATGAGAGCTTCTGGACGTATTAATTAGGTGCAGGAGATAAGGTAGGAGAAAATATAACCAAACCTCTTGACGAGGACGTTGCAATTTCCCCAGAGAAATGACACTGAGGGCATTCACGCAGACATTCTAATGCCAGGAGATTGAGAAACTTAATTAATTAACCTTCATCTTGTAATTAATTTACAAAATCGCTTTTACGAAATACTCATCTCTATAAAGCTATAATTTCTTTACACACATATAGAAGAAATAACATATCAGCGAGTAAGACTTCAGAAATTGCCTGATAATTATTCTGTTTTATTCTTCATTCTCAAGCTGTTCTCCATCCTCATGGTGTTCTGCATCCTCATGCTGTTCTCTCTCCTAATGTTGAGCTCCATCTTCATGTTGGTCTCCATCCTCGTGCTGTTCTCCATCCTCATGCTGGTCTCCATCCTCGTGCTGTTCTCCATCCTCATGCTGGTCTCCATCCTCGTGTTGTTCTCCATCTTCATGATGTCCTTCGTCCTCATATTGTTCTCCATCCTCGTGCTGTTCTCCATTCTCATGCTGTTCGCCATCCTCATGCTGGTCTCCATCCCCGTGTTGTTCTCCATCTTCGTGATGTCCTTCATCCTCATGTTGTTCTCCATCCTCGTGCTGGTCTCCATCCTCATGCTGGTCTCCATCCTCGTCCTGACCTCCATCCTCGTGCTGGTCTCCATCCTCGTGTTGTTCTCCATCTTCATGATGTCCTTCATCCTCATGTTGTTTTCCATCCTCGTGCTGTTCTCCATCCTCATGCTGTTCTCTCTCTTAATGTTGAGCTCCATCCTCATGCTGTTCTCTCTCTTAATGTTGAGCTCCATCCTCATGCTGGTCTCCATCCTCGTGCTGTTCTCCAACTTCATGTTGTTCTTCATCCTCATGTTGTTCTCCATCCTCATGATGTTCTGCATCCTCATGTTGTTCTCTCTCCTAATGTTGAGCTTCATCCTCGTACTGGTTTCCAACCTCGTGCTATTCTCCATCCTCATGTTGTTCTCCATCCTCATGTTCTTCTCCATCCTCATGCCGTCTCCATTCTCATGCTGATCCCCATCTTCATACTGTTCCACATTCTTATGCTGATCCCCTCACTTCATTATCATGCTGATCTCAAACTTCATGCCGTCTCCACCTCCAAACTGATCCCCATCTTCATGCTGATCTCCATCCTCATGCTGGTCTCCATCCGCACACTGATTCCCATTTGGAGATAACATACCATGGTGGTTGGAAACATGCCGATCAAGCGTTTAATCTCCAGTTTCTCAACATACAGGTCAAAATGGGTTAACCTTGAACCAAGTGCCATTTCCCAATATACATAAAATCGGCCGAAATTCTGACTGCATTCTGCTCAAAGACATCACAATTCTGACTGCATTCTGCTCAAAGACATCACAAGGTACAAGAGAGATTCACGTGATTTTCTGTATCTTAACCACGCTTCTATTGTTTTTGTTCATGCAGACACATTAACGGCTCACAGAGAACGAACCAGCAGAATTTCACTATATACATTACCCATATACCATATACAAGTCGCATATACCATACATAATTTACCGTGGATTTAATATACACATGCTGATCTCCATTATAATGCTTGTTTCCATCCGCATGCTAATCGCCAGTGTTCATGCTGGTCCCCAGTGCCATGCTGGTTCCCAGACTCATATGATCCCCGCCTCATGCTGATCCTCAGTCCCATGCTGATTCCCCGTCTCGTCTGATCTCCAGTCTAATCTGATCCCCAGTCTCATGATGGGCTCCATCCTCATGCTGATCCCCAGACTCATGCTGATCCGCAGCCTTATGATTGTTTTCTTCCTCATGCTAATTCCTATTCCAGTGCGGTTCTCTATCCTCACGACGGTCTCCATTCTCATAGTGTTCTTCATCCTCGAGATGATCCCCATACACGTGCTGTTCTCCATCGTCATGCTGATCCCATCTTCATGCTGGTCTTCTTTCTTTTTCAGTTCTCCCATCATAATGTTGTTCTCCATCCTCATACTGATCCATCCTCAAGCTGTTTTTCATCCTCATGTTGATCCACATCCTAATGCGCTGAAGCTCGTCCCCATGCTGATCGCCATCCTCATGTTGATCCACATCCTAATGCGCTGAAGCTCGTCCCCATTCTGATCGCCATCCTCATGTTGATCCACATCCTCATGCGCTGAAGCTCGTCCCATGCTGCTCGCCATCCTCATGTTGATCCACATCCTAATGCGCTGAAGCTCGTCCCCATGCTGATCGCCATCCTCATGCTGATCCACATCCTCATGCGCTGAAGTTCGTCCCATGCTGCTCGCCATCCTCATGTTGATCCACATCCTAATGCGCTGAAGCTCGTCCCCATGCTGATCGCCATCCTCATGTTGATCCACATCCTAATGCGCTGAAGCTCGTCCCCATGCTGATCGCCATCCTCATGCTGATCCACATCCTCAAGCTGATCTTCATCCCCATGTATGTCTTTATTTTCATGCTGGTCCCTGTCTTAATGATGATATCCGTCCTCGTGCTGGCCTTCATCCTCGTGCTAATCCCCAGTCCCATGTTGGTCTCCAACCTCATGCTGATGCCCATCATCATGGTGGTCTCCCAGCTCATGCTGGTCGCCAGTCTCATGCTGGTCTCCATTTCCATGCTGTTCTCCAATCTCCGGCTGATATTCTCGTGGAAATAACCATTTCGTAGCCTTAATACATCCCCATCAGTATTTAGGTATTCATTACAAGGTAGGTCCCTATACTTGAAATGGTTTCATCACTCACATTGGTCTGCATCCTCATGCTTTTTTTATTCGTCGTTCGCATGCTGGTCCACGTTCTTGGCATGGTTGTCCCCATCCTCATGCTGGTCCACGTACTTGGCATGCTTGTCCCCATCCTCATGCTGGTCCTCGTACTTGGCATGCTTGTCCCCATCCTCATACTGGTCCACGTACTTGGCATGCTTGCTCCCATCCTCAGGCTGGACCACGTAGTTAGCATGCTGGTCCCAATCCTCGTGCTGGTCCACGTACTGGTCTCCATCGTCATGTTAGACCAGGTAGTTCGCATGCTGGCCCCCCTCGTCATGTTAGATCAAGTAGTTCGCATGCTGGTCCCCGTCATGCTGGTTCACATCCTCATGCTGGCCCACTTAGTTCACAAGCTGGCCCCCATCCTCAAGATGATTTCAATACTCATTTTGGTCCGCATCCTCATGTTTTTTTATGTCCTCGAATGTAGATCTTCATCCTCACGCTGGTCCACGTCTCTGTGCTGGTCCCTTGCCCTTATGTAGTTCTTTATCATCATGTTTATCCTGCTTCTCCCTATCCTCACGCTGGTCTCATATGCTGTAACACAAAGACAGTCATTCACCATGGTTGATTACACATTAATATTGCGAGTAAAATTGTAATATTGGAAGTAAAAAAAAAAAGCTTATTCTAAGCACGTTCGCGGCTAATTATAAGGACAAATTGTTTGAGTTGTTTACTTCAAACGAAATTGCTATGTAGATTTAAATAGTATATGATAGTCGGGAAATAAAAAATATATGTCGCTGTCTCAGGCCATAAACTGTAATCGTGTTGAAAACCACTCTACTCGTTGTTGAGTTATTTTAGCAATCACCATCTGTATAATTTCAACATGATGAATTAGTTGTCTCCAAATTAGTGTGTACGGTACAACTATAGCACTCTTTCGTCATGATGTAGATCTTCCATTGCAAACTAGGCCAGGTTGTATGGCAGACGTAGTATAAGCAAAATCGAGGTTTAACCTTCACCCTTTGAAAAGCTTGATTAAAATAAGAAGTTATTTCTGTGTAAACGTAACATATCCTTCCAAGATATATATGGTGATCAGGCCAGTCCATCATCATCTAAGGTGTTCAGGCCAGTTCATCATCATTTATATATGGTGATCAGGCCAGTCCATGATCAGGCCAGTCCATCATCATCTAAGGCGATCAGGCCAGTTCATCATCATGGTGATCAGGCCAGTTCATCATCATATATGGTGATCAGGGCAGTTCATCATCATCTATGGTGATCAGGCCAGTTCACATCATCTATGGTGATCAGGGCAGTTCACCATCATCCATGGTGATCAGGTCAGTTCAGTATCATCTATGGTGATCAGGTCAGTTCATCATCATCTATGGTGATCAGGCCAGTTCATCATCATCTATGGTGATCAGGCCAGTTCATCATCATCTATGGTGATCAGGTCAGTTCATCATCATCTATGGTGATCAGGCCAGTTCATCATCATCTATGGTGATCAGGCCAGTTCATCATCATCTATGGTGATCAGGTCAGTTCATCATCATCTATGGTGATCAGGCCAGTCCATCATCATTTATGGTGATCAGGCCAGTTCATCATCATCTATGGTGATCAGGCCAGTCCATCATCATATATGGTGATCAGCCCAGTTCATCATCATCTATGGTGATCAGGCCAGTTCATCATCATCTATGGTGATCAGGTCAGTTCATCATCATCCATGGTGACCAGGTCAGTTCATCCTCATTTATGGTGATCAGGCCAGTCCATCATCATCTATGGTGATCAGGTCAGTTCATCATCATCCATGGTGACCAGCTCAGTTCATCATCATTTATGGTGATCAGGCCAGTTCATCATCATTTATGGTGATCAGGCCAGTCCGTTATCATATATGGTGATCAGGCCAGTCCATCATCATCATGGTGATCAGGCCAGTTCATCTTCATCTATGGTGACCAGGCCGGTTCATCATCATCTTTGGTGATCAGGCCAGTCCATCATCGTCATGGTGATCAGGCCAGTCCGTCATCATATGTTTATGGTAATCAGACCAGTTCGTCATCATCTATGGTGATCAGACCAGTTCATCATCATCTATATATGGTGATCAGGCCAGTTCATCATCATCTTTATATGATGATCAAGCCAGTTCATCGTCATCTATGGTGATCAGGCCAGATCATCATCATCTATATATGGTGATCAGGCCAGTTCATCATCATCTATATACGGTGATCAGGCCAGTTCATCATCATCTATATATGGGGATCGGGCCAGTTCATCATCATCTATATATGATGATCAGGGCAGTTCATCATCATTTATATATGGGGATCGGACCCGTTCATCATCAGCTATTTATGGGGATCAGGTCAGTTCATCATCATCTATATATGGTGATCGGGCCAGTTCATCATCATCTATATATGGAGATCAGGCCAGTTCATCATCATCTATATATGGTGATCGGGCTAGTTCATCATCATTTATATATGGGGATCGGACCCGTTCATCATCATCTATATATGGGGATCGGGCCAGTTCATCATCATCTATATATGGTGATCAGGCCAGTTCATCATCATCTATATATGGTGATCAGGCCAGTTCATCATCATCTATATATGGTGATCGGGCCAGTTCATCATCATCTATATATGGGGATCGGCCCAGTTCATCATCATCTATATATGGTGATCGGGCCAGTTCATCATCATCTATATATGGTGACCAGGCCAGTTCATCATCATCTATATATGGTGATCAGGCCAGTTCATCATCATCTATATATGGGGATCGGGCAAGTTCATCATCATCTATATCTGGTGATCGGGCCAGTTCATCATCATTTATATATGGGGATCGGGCCCGTTCATCATCAGCTATTTATGGGGATCAGGCCAGTTCATAATCATCTGTATATGGGGCCAGGCCAGTTCATCACCATTTATGTATGGTGATCAGGCCAGTTCATCATCATCTATATATGGGGATCAGGCCAGTTCATCATCATCTATATATGGTGATCAGGCCAGTTCATCATCATCTATATATGGTGATCAGGCCAGTTCATCATCATCTGTATATGGGGATCGGGCCAGTTCAACATCAGCCATATATGGTGATCAGGCCAGTTCATCATCATCTATATATGGAGATCGGGCCAGTTCATCATCATCTATATATGGGGATCAGGCCAGTTCATCATCATCTATATATGGGGATCAGGCCAGTTCATCATCATTTATATATGGGGATCGGACCCGTTCATCATCATCTATATATGGGGATCGAGCCAGTTCATCATCATCTATATATGGTGATCAGGGCAGTTCATCATCATTTATATATGGGGATCGGACCCGTTCATCATCATCTATATATGGAGATCGGGCCAGTTCATCATCATCTATATATGGGGATCAGGCCAGTTCATCATCATCTATATATGGTGACCAGGCCAGTTCATCATCATCTATATATGGTGATCAGGCCAGTTCATCATCATCTATATATGGGGATCGGGCAAGTTCATCATCATCTATATCTGGTGATCGGGCCAGTTCATCATCATTTATATATGGGGATCGGGCCCGTTCATCATCAGCTATTTATGGGGATCAGGCCAGTTCATAATCATCTGTATATGGGGCCAGGCCAGTTCATCACCATTTATGTATGGTGATCAGGCCAGTTCATCATCATCTATATATGGGGATCAGGCCAGTTCATCATCATCTATATATGGTGATCAGGCCAGTTCATCATTATCTATATATGGTGATCAGGCCAGTTCATCATCATCTGTATATGGGGATCGGGCCAGTTCAACATCAGCCATATATGGTGATCAGGCCAGTTCATCATCATCTATATATGGAGATCGGGCCAGTTCATCATCATCTATATATGGGGATCAGGCCAGTTCATCATCATCTATATATGGGGATCAGGCCAGTTCATCATCATCTATATATGGGGATCGGGTCATTTCATCATCAGCTATATATGGGGATCAGGCCAGTTCATCATCATCTATATATGGGGATCGAGCCAGTTCATCATCATCTATATATGGGGATCAGGCCAGTTCATCATCATCTATATATGGAGATCCGGCCAGTTCATCATCATCTATATATGGGGATCGGCCCAGTTCATCATCATCTATATGTGGAGATCAGCCCAGTTCATCATCATCTATATATGGGATCAGGGCAGTTCATCATCATCTATATATGGTGATCAGGCCAGTTCATCATCATCTGTATATGGGGATCGGGCCAGTTCATCATCAGCTATATATGGGGATCAGGCCAGTTCATCATCATCTATATATGGTGATTAAGCCAGTTCATCATCAGCTATATATGGGCATCAGGCCAGTTCATCATCATCTATATATGGGGATCCGGCCAGTTCATCATCAGCTCTATATGGGGATCGGGCCAGTTCATCATCAGCTATTTATGGTGATCAGGCCAATTCATCATCATCTATATATGGTGATCAGGCCAGTTCACCATCATCTATATATGGAGATCAGCCCAGTTCATCATCATCATCTATATATGGTGATCAGGCCAGTTCATCATCATCTATATATGGAGATCAGGCCAGTTCATCATCATCTATATATGGGGATAAGGCCCGTTCATCATCATCTATATATGGGGATAAGGCCCGTTCATCATCATCTATATATGGAGATCGGGCCAGTTTATCATCATCATCTATATATGGTGATCAGGCCAGTTCATCACCATCTATATATGGAGATCAGGCCAGTTCATCATCATCTATATATGGGGATAAGGCCCGTTCATCATCATCTATATATGGAGATCGGGCCAGTTTATCATCATCTATATATGGAGATCAGGCCAGTTCATCATCATCTATATATGGGGATCAGGCCCGTTCATCATCATGTATATATGGAGATCGGGCAAGTTCATCATCATCTATATATGGAGATCAGGCCAGTTCATCATCATCTATATATGGGGATCAGGCCCGTTCATCATCATCTATATATGGAGATCAGGCCAGTTCATCAGCATCATCTATATATGGAGATCAGGCCAGTTCATCATCATCTATATATGGGGATCAGGCCCGTTCATCATCAGCTATATATGGGGATCAGGCCAGTTCATCATCATCTATATATGGAGATCGGGCAAGTTCATCATCATCTATATATGGAGATCAGCCCAGTTCATCATCATCTATATATGGGGATCAGGCCCGTTCATCATCATGTATATATGGAGATCGGGCAAGTTCATCATCATCTATATATGGAGATCGGGCCAGTTCATCATCATGTATATATGGGGATCAGGCCAGTTCATCATCATCTATATATGGGGATCAGGCCAGTTCATCATCATCTATATATGGGGATCGGGTCATTTCATCATCAGCTATATATGGGGATCAGGCCAGTTTATCATCATCTATATATGGGGATCGAGCCAGTTCATCATCATCTATATATAGGGGATCAGGCCAGTTCATCATCATCTATATATGGGGATCCGGCCAGTTCATCATCATCTATTTATGGGGATCGGCCCAGTTCATCATCATCTATATATGGAGATCAGACCAGTTCATCATCATCTATATATGGGCATCCGGAAAGTTCATCATCATCTATATATGGTGATCAGGGCAGTTCATCATCATCTGTATATGGGGATCGGGCCAGTTCATCATCAGCTATATATGGGGATCAGGCCAGTTCGTCATCATCTATATATGGTGATCAGGCCAGTTGATCATCATCTATATATGTGGATCAGGCCAGTTCATAACCGCCTATATATTGTGATCAGGCCAGTTCATCATCAGCTATATATGGTGATCAGGGCAGTTCATCATCATCTATATATGGGGATCGGGCCAGTTCATCATCATCTATATATGGAGATCGGGCCAGTTCATCATCATCTATATATGGGGATCAGGCCAGTTCATCATCATCTATATATGGGGATCAGGCCAGTTCATGATCATCTATATATGGGGATCAGGCCAGTTCATCATCATCTATATATGGGGATCGGGTCATTTCATCATCAGCTATATATGGGGATCAGGCCAGTTCATCATCATCTATATATGGGGATCGCGCCAGTTCATCATCATCTATATATGGGGATCAGGCCAGTTCATCATCATCTATATATGGAGATCAGGCCAGTTCATCATCATCTATATATGGGGATCGGCCCAGTTCATCTTCATCTATATGTGGAGATCAGCCCAGTTCATCAACATCTATATATGGGATCAGGCCAGTTCATCATCATCTATATACGGTGATCAGGCCAGTTCATCATCATCTGTATATGGGGATCGGGCCAGTTCATCATCAGCTATATATGGGGATCAGGCCAGTTCATCATCATCTATATATGGTGATCAAGCCAGTTCATCATCAGCTATATATGGGCATCAGGCCAGTTCATCATCATCTATATATGGGGATCCGGCCAGTTCATCATCAGCTCTATATGGGGATCGGGCCAGTTCATTATCAGCTATTTATGGTGATCAGGGCAATTCATCATCATCTATATATGGTGATCAGGCCAGTTCACCATCATCTATATATGGAGATCAGCACAGTTCATCATCATCATCTATATATGGTGATCAGGCCAGTTCATCATCATCTATATATGGGGATCAGGGCAGTTCATCATCATCTATATATGGAGATAAG
>JAVTVY010009654.1:0-42906 GCA_036873755.1 Hanleya hanleyi
GACTCCAGGGACCGTTTTCTGTACCTATTTCAACGTACTAACATTTTGATTTCAATGAAGGAGCCATCTAGGGCGAAAACAAAGGTCAGAAACGTGTTTCCCACGTGTTGTTGACCAAGAAAAAGTGTTTTTTGAAGCTCCAAATTCATTTATTAGGGGGCATTATTAGGGTTCCATGCCAGTATGGCTGGAAACCTATTGTTTTTGCTATTATTATTTTTCTTCCCCCAAATTTTGTGCGAGTCAACACCGCCTCACCGTTGGAGCTGAAACTTCATAGGTTGATTGGCCCACATGGGATCTAGTGAACCATTCCAACCTAGCTTTAATAGTTTTCCCGCAATTCTCAAATGTAGCTCACCCAAATTTGCGAAATGACAGATTTTTCTTCAGTGGTAACTATGTAGGTTAGATGTAAAAGGTAGCAATGACGTCATTTGCAGCAAAGGTAGGTCTTTGAACACCGCAAGTTAATTCCGGTTCGTACGTTATGACCGTCGAGAGACACCAGACAGTGAAAGGCGGGGGTATTCTAACCTGTAAGCGTGATAAACGTTAAGGATTCGCACTGGGGTTTTTTCATCAAGTTTTAACATTTACTTTGTCAAAAATAAACGTGCAATAGATATCGAATGGGAGAAGATTTTCACAATGCGCTCAATTAAAGATTATATATATTTACATGTGGCAAAAGTTTTCTGATGATTGTGGGGAAGAAAGATATAATTGCACGTTCCTAAATTAAACTAATACTACAAATTCACTTAGACATATAAAGAATACAAGAGCATAACCTTTTCAAAAATGCGAATACATCACACAAGCAAAAGACTCACATAGAAACAAATATCCTACTTTTATAACTTTTTCATTTCCATTCATGTCTGAATTATCTCTCTTCCTTCGCATCTGTTGCTATCGCGTTTTCTAGTTCGACGTCAACCATCTCAACCTTGATAATCGTCGGTCATTTCCACAACAACTGGAATTTCGACATATTGTTCAATATGCACCAGCACAGTGGTCAAAACTTGTTTTGTTTAGAATTCTCAATCATAACTTTATTATTAGGGTGCCAAGCCGTATGGTTTCAGGTTCCAGTATTGTAGCTCCATTGCCTGCAATGGCGCATGGAACCCGATGATTGCAGCTATATTTTTTTTTATTATCGGTAAAATGTAAATATATTACTTTTGTAGCCCTGTGTTTATTATGTAGGTTTTCCTTAAGTTATGGTCCCTTTTGTAACTGATCATTGTTGACATTTTAGACTTTATAAATAACGAATTAAAATAAAAACACAGATTACAGAAACTATTTGCAAAGTCTGTGTCCTGATTTTTCTCAAAGTCCAAGATCATCAGGTATACATGTATTATGTACATACTTCAGTACCATGTACATTTCTTAAGAATAGTGTTGATTTAATTGTGTGCATAGCCAAAGATTGACCAACATTGAAGGGCATGTACGGTAAGTTCCCTAAGTATTCGCGACCCCAAGTAAATTCGAAAACGGGCATTTTTCGACAAGTCACGTGACACTGTTCCCTAAGTAATCGAAAACGGCCCATTCGCGAGAAACCGCGGTCCTAACTATTCGAAAATCCCCCATTTATCGTGGTCGCAAGATTGATAATATTGTGGGCTTATGTAGTTGGGCAATGAAAAAAACTTCCAGATTAACGAGTTTCCTTAGAATTAGTATTTGATAAACCTTGCAAAGTTTTTGAGCACTTTGAACAGAACCAATTGTAACAACTAAGTTGATTTTCATTATGTCTCAAACGAAATGTATCCAATGTTTGAACCGCGATTTTTCATGGTCATTAAATTGAGAATATTGCCGGTTTACGTGGACGTGCGATATTAAACATTACCGATTGAAGAGAGCATACATGTACGTTCGATATTATAATGAAAATATCAAAATGAAGAACTGAAGAAGTTGCGTTTCATTCGGTCTTACAAAATATATTCCAACTGAACTATTATCCCCGAGTCCGGAGAGGTACACAATCTGAATGAAATACAACCGCACACGGTCGGGATATAGTTGCATTAATTTTGGCGACTGTATGCCATGTGCGCCTCACCCAAAAACCAGAAACGCGCCTGTTTGGTTCCGACTTTCGGATTTTTCTTCCATTTGACACGAATGTTGAGATTCCCAGCCATGATAATGAAACGTATCATTTCCAACGAACGCGGCGATTCAGAATATTTTACGGCCGTAGAATTCGCGGTGATGCATATACCGAAAAAAAGTTTGCGCTCTTGTATTCAACTTTTCAGGAGCAAGCAAACTGTGATAATAATTATCATAATTATAAATAATTATTCCACCGAACATAAACTGAGTAGAAATTTGTCATCTTTCTTTCCCAGATGATGATTCATATCGGGTGTAAACTCCCTATTTTGGAGATGCCAAAACAGTGTAAAAGACAACCAGACGCGTAACGTATTACAGACTGCATAACGGTGGAAAGACATTCAAAATCCGCAATAATGATATGCAACCCGTCAAGTTTACGCTCATTATTGATATTCCGGATGAATTCAAGTCAGTTTTTTATTTTCGTGAGAGACATGATCTTACTGTTACGAAGGCATAATATATTGAGGTTGTGTTAGCTGAATATGTTATGAAGCGGGAACCGTGTACAAGCGCAAGTTTGGCCCACGTGCTATGCTATCCAAGTATTGATCACATGATGTTATTGCAACTCCGTATGGCGGGAAAATGTACAACCAACACGTGGCATGTTGAAACTTTCATTCTACAGACCTCACCCAATTCTATGAAAGTATTTTCATACATTTGTTAATCAAGCATCGAAGGGATACAGTGAATTGTTAGAAAGGGCAAGCAATTCATGTCTTTCGTTTAGCCGCTATACAGGTCGGGATGAGCTCGTTCCAGCTGGGAAGATTGTATATCATCCCAGACGAGTTGACCCTGATATGGGTGTTAGCCGAGTTGGCCCTGATATGGGCCTCCAAATAGTGTCGGGCGCTTGATTAATTTGCTGTTCGTTTTATTGACAAACAGTTTGAAAAGCCCTTCCACAAGATTTCCCTATGAAGAGCAATCAAGAAATTATTAGGTTTGATTCTCAATCTGAAAATGACGTAATCTGTGTTTCTTCATTAGGTCGATTATATATTTTCCCGTAAACATCATTGGCATCACCGCGATAGTTGAGCCTAGTCTTCTCGGCCGTGACAAAAATTCTGCAAGGTTTCAAGCATGTCCTGAAGAGAAAATAAAGAATCAGAATGTCAAAGTGACAGAATATGCTCCCGTATGTACTAATACAATGATATACACGAATTTGTGATTTTAAATTGGTCGGATGTCCAATGAAAGCATGACTGAGAACCGACGGGGAAACCTGATTTTTCTATAGATGATTTATACTTTGCAGTGGATTTAAATCATTTCTAGCTCCACGATTTAAATAATGAATATAATGGGAAATATGCTACATGTAGGTCTCCTTCTACCTCAATCAGTACTTTATTTATCCTTTGATGAATGGCGAAATATTGCCTGACAAATCTAAATCCACGGCAAACATTTCCCAGGTTTTGCTTCCGTGTTTCCCCTCGACCACACGTTTTCGTACCATTGAACTTCGACGAAGTATATTGAGCTTCATTCTACACACAAAAGTATTGTGACCTTTCAATGTCCAATGGTATGAGCATTTAACAAAGGGACTCTAATTTACGAAAACGTCCGTTTTTCTGAACTGACCTGCACAAACTATTCGGAAGTGGTCAGTTTTTCACGACTGCGATATACACTTCCGGTCACGAATACTTAGGGAACTTACCGTAGATTTATTGACACAAGCTGATAACAGGCTCTGTCAAGTGGATATGCAATTAAACTACATGTAGCTATATTGAGATTTCAGGCCATATGCTACATTTGGTCAACGATAACCAGGTGACCATGTACCTCAACAAGGAAAAGCCAATCAATATCCGCAAAAGGCAGTACGCTTGGAGATGGTGACTGTGAATGTCACATAAATTTGTACTTTTTTTACTTAAAATTTCAATCAGTCATATCTTGCTATGTTCAGTGACCTGGAATACATCACTATGCAACTTCTCTCTGTAGAAATAAAAAAGTTTTCATTTTATGGAAAACGCCTCCGTTTTAGTCACCAAAATGGTGCTCATAAAGCCACAAAATGTTCATGACTAACATCTAGTGATCAAATGAGAACATGAAAACACAACCAGGCAAATTCCCCAGACCTGGGAAGGTAGGAAACAAAGTTTGACGCAAAAATCTCCAATGGTTTCAGAGATAAGTATGTTTCAAATGGCGATGGCATGAGTGACAAATTTTGAGATATCAGAGGGAGAGATCATTAAAGATTCGCATAAATTAAAGCAGGGTTTCATAGAAGTCCAACTTATTGCCACCGGATACTGATAATTCAATATTTTTCCCCCCTGAATTGAGTATTTTTACGTTTTTGTCACCGGACGACAGACAGACTTCTATTGAGTTTATTTCTAATTTTGCATCCGTCATAAGTAATGTATATAACAAATTTCAATACGACCATCAATGGAGCCTGTCAATACCGCTATGTATTTGAATTGTGAAAATAAAGCAACAAACAGATAATTTAACATCTTCAATTTTATGTTCTTAATTTACCAAGGTCTAAGATACCATCTATTTTCAGCACATTATGTCACAGTGTGGATGTCAACAAGACAAGATTACACAATGCAATTCAAATAATTTTTTAAAATTACAAACTTGGTAATTTTGGATGGAATCAATGTATCAATTCCTGGCTTCCAAATGATTTTCAATTTAATTATGGTTTTGAAACGTTTCAGCTATGCTAATTAAAAACCACTTGGATCTGGACCAGGAACTCCATTCAAAATCTTACATTTTAATTTTTGCGTGGGAATTTCAACTTTTTCTAGAAGATCTGATATGAAATCTGGCAATATTCGGACTAAAATTAAAAGTCCAGTGGAACTCCAGGGTTAGAATCAAAAGAGAAATTAAAAAAGAGAGATGAAAAGACAAGACAAAAAATTACACAATTGAAAACCAGAAATTGTCACAACTGCAGCTAGTCCTTCGCGACCTTAAAAACTCATAACAAGAGCCCAAGGGGCTTCAATATACGCCCGTGTATCTGGAATTACATTGGTCCAAATTTCAAGGTTGTTTGATAGCCTTGATTCCAATTGGTAGCTAGCCTACAATTTTGTGCTTCTGAGAATGTAACATATATATTATAACATCTTATATTGAATGATAAACTAAAATGAGCTTAACTCTTGATAACTAGTTGACCTTGAAGCAAGAGCCGAGAGCTCACATATCCCACACTGAAATCGACAATAGTCAAACACAAGAAAATAGTAGTTTTCCTGCAAATGGATTCCTTTCAGACGAGATAATTTTTCATGAAGAAGAAACCTTTGTTCTTGAGTTAATAAAGAGGTATGAAGTTCATAAAGGACCCCTCTCCCCGTTAAATTACTAAATGTATGGTTTTTATTTCACAACAGTTTAACTAAATGTAGCTGATTCAAATGTGGGAGACAACTCCACAGGATGAATGCCATATACATGTAGGGGAGAGCATACTGAATATTCCAACCTAACACATATGGTCAGCTAAACTGGATTCAGTTATGAAGGACTGTGACCTTGACCTTGGACAAATTGATCTAAAAATGCATGGCTCCTCTTTGCCATGCGAGTAAGGTATACTCAAAGTTTGGTACCATTCCATACCTTGAAACTAGAGATATCGCATGAACAAATGTTAATGGATGAATGGACAGAACGCAACATCGCATTACATGACCTCGTCTTCGACAGGCATATGAAAATGTGATTTCCTGATTTTGGGGTCACAGTTACCTTGACCTTTGACCTTGACCTAAATTTTGGTACACGACACTTCGTCTTCCGTCAATGTATCAATGGACACAAAAAAATCATGATTTTTATGAATTTCATGATTTTGGGGGTCACAGTGATCTTGACGTTCGGCCTTGACCTACATTTTGGTATGTGACACATCATTCCCCCTAATGAATCTACGGACACAAAACAAAGTAATTTTCAAAGATTTCTTGATTCTGGAGTCACAGTGACCTTGAATCCATTAGTAATTTTTAATGATTTCCTGATTTTTAGGTCACACTGACCTTTGACCTTGATTTTGGTGTCGCAGTGATCTTGACTATTGACCTGGATCTAAATTTTGGTACAAGACAAAACGGCTATCCGTAATTTCTCAATGGACTCAAAAAATCATGATTTTTAACAATTTCATGATTTTGGGGTCACAGAGACCTTGACCTTTGACCTTGACCTACATCTTGATATGTGAAATATTGTGTCCCCCTAATGTATCTACTCACACAACGAAATGTTATTTTTAATAATTTCCTGATTTTTGGGTCAGTGACCTTTGACCTTCGACCTGGACCTATATTTTGGTATGTGACACCTCGTTTCCCCCTATTGAATCCACTCACAAAAAAATTTGAAATTTTTAATGATTTCCTGATTTTTCCGTGACACTGACCTTTGACCTCTGACCTCGACCTACATTTCGTATGCAACACATCGTTCCCCCCTAGGGCATCCACTCACCAAAAATTAGAACTGTAGATAGAAAACTGTCAATGATCAATGATTTCCTGATTTTAGGCAACAGTGACCTTTGACCTCTGACCTTGACCTTGACCTCAATTTTGGTACGCGACACATCGTCTCCACCTAGCGTATCCACTCACAAAAAATTGCAACTGTGGATAGAAAACGTTCACAGATATAGACCGGACACGAACACTTCAGTGATTTCCTGTTTTTTAGGCCAGTGACCTTTGACCTCTGACCTTGACCTTCACTTTGGTACGCGACACATCGCCTCCCCGTAGGGTATCCACTCACCAAAAATTAGAACTGTAGATAGAAAACTGTCCCAGATATAGACCGGACACGAGGGACGGAAGACGGACACACGGACGGACGGACGGAAACCGCCATCACATAATACGTCCGCCTTTTGGCGGGCGTATAAAAATGAAATGAATTAGAGAATTCTCTTTGAAAAGGCGCATAATTTTGTAGACTATTGCGCGAAGGCAGCTGGGTCACTTTCGATACAATCATGCGGACTCCAGACAGATACATAAGTTTACCAAGTTTGGTTATTGCAAGGCTGCAAATAAGTGCCAAACAGTTTGACTTTACCACCCTTATTGAAAGAATGGATTTGCCCATAACGTTTGACTTAAATGTAGTACGGCAGAAATTGGACCATACCACTTTCTTGACAGGGGCCGGCATTTGAAATGTTTCTGTGCTGCCCTAATGTGGGACAATTGTTTCAGGATAACAGACAGATCAGTTAAATTCAATGCCAGAACATGGATGCCCAGTCTAGTAATTTTAACGAGAGATCCTGAAGGATCTTGGCGCTCACCATTGTCCGATAATTTTAAGCTAATGACAAGAGGATCTTTTTGTCCATTGTTACTAAGAACAAATAATTGATTTGTAATTTTGTTTGCAGAATTTCGAATTTGAGCGAAAAAGATCGAAAAAGGGAGACTGGAAAACACCAAGATATTATCTTTATAAGTTTCAGGACTGGAGTTTCAAGATTTCTAGAAACTGTACTTCATGTCGGTTGTTATAGAACAAGTGAAATGAGCAAAGTTAGTCTGAAAGTGAATGTCTAGAGGATCCTTCATCTTCGTTTTGTAGTATTTTTTTTTTTGCATGTGTCATCATTGGGTACTGGAAGCGAAGACAAATCTCTTGGAGACTTTGGCATGAGCTATGAAACATACGTACCTACGATTTTATAATTAGGAACGAATGCTAATTCTGTTTTGTTTACTGGGCTAGTTTGAGATATCTCTTTCAAGATACCATGCTCGAAAATAGTAAGATGGTACACAACTTAATACTGAAGGATCATTCGGTCAGTGCAGTAATGTTGAAACTTTGAAAGTGTCTGAATCCTGATTATCTCCCTTGGATCAAAACATGCAGTAGTCTCCAGTTGTCGAGTTGAGACAGACGAAACGGTGGGGCAGTTCACTTGCAACGGCATGGACTAAAGTAAACTGATTTAATATTTGAAGAAATACATTTTAATTCATAATCATTTGAACTCCTTGATATAGAAGGTGAAGGTATGGATATTCTCGATAGTCAATACATAGAATATGCCCCACCGTTTAATCCGCCAACTCTTGTGATGCAATGTCACAACTTGGGAATATCATATTAATTTGAAGCGTAACTTGGATTTTCGAACTGGACCAAGAAAGGTATCTTGCATGTGGGACCTGTGTACCAAATGTGACAAAGATCCATGCAGTAGTTCCTGAGAATTCAGGATAACAAAATTTCATGAGGAAATTCAAAATGGCCGCCTGGCAGCCACATTGGATTTTCGAATCGGACCGAAAAAATATCGTGCACAACTAGACCCCAAATTTGAGAAACATCCATGCAGCACTTCCTGAGAAATCCCGATAACAAAGTTTCATGGTGAAATCCAAGATGGCCGCTTGGTGGCCCCAAAGGGAACCTGTGTACAAAATTTTAGAAAGATCCATGATGCAGTTCCTGAGAATTCATAACAAAATTTCATGGGAAAATGCAAGATGGTCGCCTCTGGTGGCCATATTGGATTTTCGAATCGGACCAAAAAAGGTATCTTGCAGAACTAGACCACTGCATGGATCTTTCTCAAAAGATGTGTACCAAATTTGAGAAAGATCCATGAAGTAGTTCCTGAGAAATCACGATAAAGTTTCATTGGGAAATCCAAGATGGCCGCTTGGTGGCCATATTGGATTTCAGAATCAGACCAGAAAAGGTATCTTGCACAACTAGACCAACTAGACCTGTGTATAAAATTTGAGAAAGATCCATGCAGCAGTTCCTGAGAATTCATGATAACAAAATTGCATGGGGAAATTCAAGATGGTCGCCTAGTGGCCATATTGGATTTTCGAATCGGACCAGAAAAGGTATCTTGCACAACTAGATCCCAAGGGGAACCTGTGTACCAAATTTGAGAAAGATCTATGCAGTAGGTCCTGAGAAATCGCGATAAAGTTTCATGGGGAAATCCAAGATGGCCGCCTGGTGGCCATATTGGATTTTAGAATCGGAGTAGAAAGGGTATCTTGTACAACTGGACCCCAAGGGGAACCTGTGTACAAAATTTGAGAAAGATCCATGCCTTAGTTCCTGAGAAATCGCGATAACAAGGTTTCATGGGGAAATCCAAGATGGCCCCCTGGTGGCCATATTGGATTTTAGAATCGGAGTAGAAAGGGTGTCTTGTACAACTGGACCCCAAGGGGAACCTGTGTACAAAATTTGAGAAAGATCCATGCAGTAGTTCCTGAGAAATGTGATAACAAGAATTGCTTACGGACGACAGACTGACGCCGGACGGACGCCGGACCACGGACGAAAAGCGATTTGAATAGCCCACCATCTGGTGATGGTGGGCTAAAAATCAACTTCAGTTGTTTTGGTTTGTTTGCATCACGCTCATTAAATTTAAAAAAGTTATGACAATAAACAAGAGCCCAATGGGCTTCAATATATGCTCGTATATCTGGAATTACATTGGTCCAAATTTCAAGGTTGTTTGATAGCCTCGATTCCAATTGGTAGCTAACCTACAATTTTGTGCTTCTGAGAATGTAACATATATAACATCTTATATTGAATGATAAACTAAAACGAGCTTAACTCTTGGAAAATAGTTGACCTTGAAGCAAGAGCCGAGAGCTCACATATCCCACACCGAAATCGACAATAGTCAAAAAAGAAAATAGTAGTTTTCCTGCAAATGGATTCCTTTCAGACGAGAGAATTTTTCATGAAGGAAGAAGAAATTGATGAAGTAAACCTTTGTTCTTGAAATAATAAACAGGTATGAAGTTCATAAAGGAACTTCATAAACTTCATTTGATTAATCTCCCCATTAAATTAGTGTAACTAAATGTAGCCGTTTCAAATATGGAAGACAACTCCACAGGACGAATGCCATATACATGTAGGGAGGAAAACTCTGAAAATTCCAATCTAACACATCTGGTCAGCTAAACTTGATTCAGTTTTGAAGGACTGTGACCTTGACCTTGGACAAATTGATCTCAAAATGTATGGCTCCGCTCTGCCATGTGAGTAAAGTATACGGTACTCGAAGTTTGGTACCATTCCATACCTTGAAACTAGAGATATCGCATGGACAACAAATGTTATGGTTGAATGGACAGAACGCAACATCGCCTTACACGACTTCGTCTTCGACAGGTGTATGAAAATTTGACTTTTAATAATTTCTTGATTTTGGAGTCGCAGTGACCTTGACCTTTGACCCACATTTTGGTATGTAACACATGTCCCTCTAATGTATCAACTGGCGGAAAAAAAATATTTTTTTATGATTTCCTGATTTTGTGATCAGTGGCCATTGACCTTTGACCTTGACCTAAATTTCCTCCCCTCAATGTATCAATGTACACAAAAAAATCATGATTTTTATGAATTTCATGATTTTGGGGGTCAGTGACCTCGACGTTCGGCCTTTACCTACATTTTGGTATGTGCTACATCATGTCCCCCCTAATGTATCTACTGACACAAAAAAAAGCAATTTTCGAAGATTTCTTGATTCTGGAGTCACAGTGACCTTGAATATTGACCTAAATTTTGGTAGATGACAAATTGTCTCCCAGTAATTTCTCAATGGACACAAAGAATCATGATTTTTAACAATTTCATGATTTTGGAGTCACAGTGACCTTGACCTTTGACCAGGTCACTTGACCTACATTTTGGTATGTGACACATCGTGTCACCCTAATGTATCTACGGACACAAAAACACGTTATTTTTAATAATTTCCAGATTGTTGGGGTCACAGTGATCTTTGACCTTTGACCTTGACCTAATTTTTGGTGTGCCACACTTCATTTTGCCATATTGAATCCACTTACAAACAATTAATAATTTTTAATGATTTCCTGATTTTTAGGTCACACTGATCTTTGACCTTGATTCTGGGGTCACAATGACCTTAACTATTGAACTGAATCTAAATTCGGTACATGAGGAAACGGCTACCCGTTAATTTCTCAATGGACCCAAAAAATCATGATTTTTAACAATTTCACAATTTTGGGGTCACAGTGACCTTGACATTTGACCTCGACATTTGACCTTGACCTACATTTTGGTAGGTGACATATCGTGTCCCCCTAATGTATCTACTGACACAAAAAATGTTATTTTTAATAACTTCCTGATTTTGGGACCACAGTGACCTTTGACCCTGACCTATTTTTTTGGTATGCGACACTTCATTTCCACCTATTGAATCCACTCACAAAAAATTAGAAATTTTTAATGATTTCCTGACTTTTCTGTCACAATGACCTTTGACCTCTGACCTCGACCTACATTTGGTATGCAAGACATCGTTCCTCCCCAGGGCATCCATTCACCAAAAATTAGAACTGTAGATAGAAAATTGTCAATGATCAATGATTTCCTGATTTTAGGCAAGTGACCTTTGACCTCGACCTCAATTTTGGTAAGCGACACATCGTCTCCACCTAGTGTATCCACTCACGAAAAATTGCAACTGTGGATAGAAAACGTTCACAGATATAGACCGGACACAAACTCTTCAGTGATTTCCTGTTTAGGCCAGTGACCTTTGACCTCTACCTTCATTTTGGTACGCGACACATCGTCTCCCCGTAGGGTATCCACTCACCAAAAATTAGAACTGTAGATAGAAAACTGTCCCAGATATAGACCGGACACGAGGGACTGACAGACGGACAGGCGGACAGAAACTGCCATTACATAATACGTCCGCCTTTTAGCGGGCGTATAAAAAATCAACTCTTCTTTGTTTATGTATCTTCAAATCAAAGAATGATCTAGTCAGGTTTATATTGTGGCTAAACGAAAAGGCTGTTTTTGAATAATCCATTCAAACTTTATTAACTACGGTACAATCACACTGGTTTCAGTTTCAACATCGTACTATGCATACATTCTCCTAGACACAACGGAAGTAACAGAGGCTCTAAACAAAGGATCAGCTGTTCTATCAATTACAGTGCCGTGATCGCCACCCGCGCAACTGGGGGAATTTTAACCTAGGCCTCAATGGAGCGTAACAGGTTTTTCTTAAAAATCTTCTCTCATACTGGAGATAAATTTCTACAACTTGACGAAGTAAAAGATAGTACATCCGTTCAAATTATGTGTTAAAATCAGAGCTGAATTAGCCTTTTTCAAAGTTTTTTCCATTTACTTCTGTGTTAAAATTAGGCTTTTCAGAGGGAGGAAAATCCCCCAGTGACGTCATTGTATCATAGATAATGTGGACGACATCCCAGTTTCTTTACAACAACAACACAACATGATCGTTCATGAATTTTGAGTGAAAATAAATACCCTATGCGAAGACTACATCGTCCCCTTTACCCCCTTTATCATAAATACTATTCAGCGATGGTCAGATATATACCTGTCCGTTCCAAGGAGAGTTAGACGTCTTTTGGGGCTTATCATTCCCACATGTCAAACTTTCCCAGGAAAATGTTTTTCCCGCGCTACACGACGCAATTCGGAAACCTCCACATACATTTCGGATGAATCCAGTTTTTAGGGTTACCGACAGCATGACCCCGATGACAGTTCGGGAAATGGACATAAATAATTAGCGCTCGGCAAACTGAAGTTTAACCGAGCGGTACCGAACCTGACGGAAATGACCGAAGATGCCGACCTATTTATTCTGGTATTCCCCATTTCCCAGATTGTTTGCCCGCAATATCTTTTGATTATAAATTACAAAATTACGAAGTATTGGCCTTTGGAGACTTCAGTTTTTTTCCAAAAATTCAGTTTTTCCCTTCTAAAACACTCCGACTTCAGTATTTTGATGGCAAAAATGAGTTTTTACGGGAGTTTTGACACCGAATATCATTGTCAAAACACGACATGTATGAAACCCTGTAAAGATGGCCGCCCATCCTTCTGCCAATCAGAGTAACTGATGCAGTTCTTCATTGCAAGTCGCTTGATACATCGATGATGTATACCAAGTTTCGTATAGAACACTGAAATGGTATCAGAGATACATACATCATTAAAGATTTTGCATAAATTAAATATGGCCACTAGGGTTCCCGCCCAATCAGAGAAACCAGAACTGTCATTCATCATAAGTCTCTTGATGAATCGATGATGTATACCAAATTTTACATCGAGCGCTTGAACAGTATCAGAGATAGAGATCATTAATAATTTTGCATAAATTAAAGATGGCCGCCCATCCTTCCCGCCACTCAAGAAGAACTGATGTGGTTATTCATTGCAAGTTTCTTGATACATCAATACTGTGTACCAAGTTCCATATAGAACACCTAAATGGTATCAGAGATATATATCATTAAAGATTTTGAATAAATTAAAGATGGCCGCCAAGGTTTCCACCAAATCAGGGAAACTGGTTTGGTCATTCCTTTGAAGTTTCTTGATGCATCGATGATCTATACCAAGTTTCACACTGAACAGAGAAATTGTACCCAAGATACACAAGATTAATGGTTTCACATAAAGTAAACATGGCCGTCAAATTTTCCAAACAATCATTAGGGTTCTGGGTGACGAGCATATGGATGTGCACTGCAAGATTAAGCCGACGTCCCGACGTCATGGATGTTACGAGCGCGTCTGAAAGATGACGTAACCTACCAGAACTCTTCATGCATTCTTGCGAAACATTTTCTATTCTGACGTCATGACGTTATGACAGGCTGGCCATGCAAGGGACTCATGACTGACGTTTCATAAAGAATTGGATACGTTCCAATGGAACCGGAAGAGGACACGTGAACGAATTTTTCAATGTATTATGGGACCAACTTTCAGTGAGCGTCGTCCCAGGGGTTCATCGGAGCAGCCAATTGTCCAGCGGAGAGCGACCCCTGGTGGCGAGGTTGTGCAGCGCATTGTCATTTAACGATCTAAATATTTCATTTTCATTTTTTATATGAGTTGATTCTCGCTAAACAAGAGCAGGGAGCAATTGGTTGGAAACGGCTGTTAGTAACCAGCTAATCAACATCTTTAGTTCTTGTCCATAAATTCGTTTAGTTACCGAGAACAATAGATGAGGTGTACGTTCCATCAGCTGTCATTGTCAATGACCCACCCGACTGGGGTACGGATTTCTATGATATAACATTGTCTGGCACTGGTTTTTCTCCATAAATTGATTCATTTACAGCACTTTTTCTGTATATCGTAATGTTAAAAATTTGAGTAGGTCTAGAAAACTTGATTTCAAAGTTATTTTCCACAACTTCTGACTATTGTCAATTGCCCTGTTGATCAGTCCATGGCCTTCGCCCAACAGCATTCCATACCAACATAAGAAGCCAACAGGACACATTGATCAGATGAACAAAATTGTATGAAATCACAATCATGATTAAATTATACATGTATGTGGTATATAATGCAACTGGTCCTAAAAATATTATTAAACTCAATTTGCACCCCTAAAAGCACGCTAAAAACTCAATTTGCTGGGTGAAAAACTCAATTTGACCATTAACGGTCCTAAACAAAATGACTTCTATGAATCCCTGGATGAACAAACGTACATGACAATACCCTTCAGCCGAGGGGTAAAAATTAATACATCTGTAAAGGAGCATAACTCTAAAATATTGGCCGAGTGAAGCCATTTTCGATAGGCGTCAGACTAATAATTAGGTAAATATGTTTCCAAAATTTGGTCACCGTATCTCAAGCGGTTTTGCCTAAAGGGTAACGGACGTGCATGATGACAAGCGAGTCTCGATGTAATTTTGTATTTACAGCAACGGACAAACGGACAGAGTTTTGACAACTGGTGTACATGTACATATCCACCAAATTATCCAAAAAAGACCACAACCAGTACCAGTACCAGTTATGACAGTGCTGGCCGTGAGAGGCGAGCGGTCGCTCGCGCGCGCCTCATGCTCGCGCGCGCCTCATGCTCGCCTAAATTCCGATTATGGCGAGTATTGAAGCACTCGCCATAATTTGTGCAAAATTTGTTTAGTCAAAGTCCAAATGTGAACCATTTTCAGTACCAAAATATTGTTTAGAAGAATGTCCAATTACAGATTAGGGAGACCTAAACTATCAAGGTCCAGTGACTTAGTCACAAGCGTGTCAGTTGTCATGTTTCATTCCGAAAGTAAAACTCTGGGTATGTTGTTGTTGTTGTTGTAAATCTACACTTGCCTCATGGTGGAGTTCTGTGCTATTTGCACAGTTACTCTGGCCGCAATAAGCTCTTGTATATTACTTCATATCCTTTGCTTTATACTGGTGTCAGTTTTATTGAGGTCTGGTCAACAACTTTTCAATTGCCAGTCTCAAAAAACATCGTTTGCAGTCATCCATCACAGAGAGCACATGGTTATACAAATTCACCAAATTGCGGATTTGAGAAAGATCCGGAAGCGGACTTTGAGAAAAATCAGTGAGCAGACTTTGCAAATAGTTTCTGTAGTCAGTGTTTTTACTTTAATTTGTTATTTATAAATCTAAAATGTCAATTAAATGTCAATTATCATCTGCTACAAAAGGAACCATAACCTAATAAACACAGAGCTACAAAAGTGATGTATTCTCATTTTACCGATAATAAGAAAATGTTTTCCTGGCTCCTGGAGTCTTAATTTGGCAGTATAATTTGGAGTCACTCGCCTAAATATTTTCCAAGGAGAGTGACGGTCACTCACCCATACTCGCCTTACAGCTTTTTGAGGTGAGTGATGGATAGCTCTCCTGCATTTTCCTCACAGCCAACACTGTATGATGGTATAATCCACCATTAAAGATGATGATGCTGTGGTCAAATTTTTTGGTCGATAATATCCAATCTCATTGATTGAGAGTAAGATTTTGATAATGGAGATAAGCAATCTCCCTCTCCGATGTCAAGACACTCTTCAAGTTTAAAGTGGATCAGTTCAATAGATTTCGAGTTACTGGCCAGACAAGGAATGTGTAACAGAATGATGGAAAGATGGAATTATGGAAGCCCGGAGTTTCCAGTCTACCCTCTCACTTATAAAACAGTAACATGATATATTGGGCAGTGCCATTGACTGGGTGACAAGAGCAGCTCTCCCTGTATTTGGTACAGGCGAGCTAAAAATTGTATTAGCGAAATGTAGTACAGAAAACTCACTTCAGCAAAGTAGGTATTAAGAGAAAGTCTTTTCATCTTGTATCGTTTAATTTTCATCTGAATTCTCTTGTCTTTTTCCAACTCCTTGGATGTTCTCCACTCACAGTGTAGATGGGAGCTTTAAATCAAATCAAGGAGAAACATGTACATATACTGACAAACACTGATCACATTCTGTTCAGGTGATCTAAATAAATGACCACGATCACATCACCTGCAGCCCACACAATTCACCTCAGCCACCAGCAATTGCCGAGGTAAATGCCATGGCATAATCAGTTCACCTCAGCAATATTGAACATGTTAACTGATTCAGTACCGAGCTTCATTTCTGGCCTCAGTACCAGTAGCTCCACAGCTGAGTCTCAATTCGTGCAGTGCACGAACATCCATCACAGAAACTGTCTACCAAAAGTTCATTTCAAAAATATTTTGTTTATGAAAGTGAATAAAATTTGAAACTTTATATCTCCATGAAATACACAAACATCAGAAATTGTGTTTGTGTTTATATTTTTATAATTATACATGAAATTATGCATGCAAACTTCATGAAAACATGTTTTATCTGTTTGAAAAAATGCTTCAACAAAAATAACATCGAAATTGTCATGGTCTGGTTTCAGATGTACGTAATCTCTGGCTGGTAAAATTTATAGCTGATTGTAGTATACATTCCCTGGATAAAGATGATAATTTCCATAATTTATTTCATCCACATATTACTTATATATTAAAGTTTTGATCTGGTAGAAATATTTGTTGATAGTGATAATATTACGTGCAAAATAATGAAGTAGAAGGTTTTTTTTCTCGTCTGATTCAATCGCGTCCATGCTCCGTTTCCCTGAACCGATTTCAATGAATGACGTACCACTGTAAAGCCCATTCATTCAGCTTTCTTCTCGTAGTACAATCACCATCGGATGGCCAGTGAAACGAAAGATTTGATTGGATTGAAAAAGGATGTTCAGAAACGATCTTTCTGATAAGCCCGCTGCTTTGGGCCAGTGGATTGTATAAGAGCGTTCATGTGACAAGGCGAGCCAATCGGGTTGCGTCATTCACTGCGGGTTTCGTTTGGAGAAATCAAAACAGAAAAGATGGAGCGAAATTCTGACAAGTTGGTGTCGGACAATAGCAGAATATTTGGGAAATAAATTTACCAAACGTATACGATCGTAGGAATTCTCAACAATGGATATATACCTGTACCTTGACAGAAAATTTGACAGAAAATATCTCGTGAATTCGTCAGATTTCTCAAGGAATCGGATGCCACTTCAAGGTACAGGCATGAGATTGGGGAATAGAAAAAAAAGAGGAAAAAATTTATGGCGAGCGTAGCGAGCCAAAAAAATTTTTCACGGGGGTCCGGGGGCCGCAGGCCCCCGGCCCCTAGGGATTTTTCGCGTGCTGCGTTGCATTTCAGTCTATTTCTGGCCATCTTGTGAGCAAAAAAATATGAAAAGGCATACCTTTCTAATGCCCCCAAAAGGCACAGGGGTGCACTAGAACCCTAAATGAAAATAGAGGATTGCATGTGCAAGTCCAAGTACTGAATTTATGTCCAAGTTCTGTTATAACACTGCACTTTGTCCCTTATGACTAATGGGGCCCCAGCTCCCGTCTCAGTGGTCACTAGTGTTGAGGCAAACGATCCAAGGCTGTAATTTATCCGCCTGATCTTCAGTTGTTTCTTGTGCTTCACACTCTCCATGTGGGCTGCCAAAGCAACTCGGCCACGCGACCCATAATTGATCAGGTCTCCACACCAGTTGCACACTGCCTTCCCGGCAAGATCTATCTTAGCGATGCTATCTCCCAGCTTGGACTCGATGACCTTCCCGTCGAGGGATATGGAAACGGCATGTTCAAGCCAGGCCCAGTTGAACTTATTTTTCACGCCAACGTCTATCGTCTTCGTCGATTCATTTTTACCCAGCGTCCGAACCATGTTGAATCAATACAATTCTACAGCATTCTCTATTAAATTTATCGTGCGCAGAGCGATAAAACACGGCAAACAAAGTCCCAAGTATCACACACTTCGCTGTGAGAAGGAGAGCGCCATGTGTTTACAGGTTTTCCATGAATCTTGCTGGAGCCTTACCGATTGGCTGAAAAAATCCGGACAGCCAATGAAAACGATCGTTACAACACGAGAGCGGAAGCTGTAAAATCGGAAACCCCTGCAGCCTTCTATATCGTATACTTTTACAGGATTTATTACAGGTTACCGAAATCAGTATTGGCAAATAGAAAAAGATGGCGCGGAAGCTAAGTTACGACGATGTCAAAGTGAATTTTGACATCAGAATTTTTGGTTCACACCTTACCCCCTCCCCCCCCCCCCAAATTTTCTCAACGGATTTACACATATCTCAGAAATGATCCCCAGAGCTTCTAAAAAAGCGGAAATCCGCCGATCCGCGGAAAAATCTCATGCCTGCGCCAGTAAGGATTAATATACTTTCCAAGTACGGCTGAAGAATGTCCGACTAACACAGTAGATTGAATTGCAACACTTTACTCAGACCTTGATAACAAAAGCAAACACAACATACAGGAGCACTAAACCGGAAACCTCGAGATACCGGAGGCGCATGCGCGAACCAGCGCAGACTAATAACTATGAAGCAATACAACTAATATTATGCAAAACAGCATTACATAATGGCGTAGCCACTTTTTCTTCTGTCTTTCTGTATCGGAATTAGGATGAGAGATAAGCAGTTGCTACAAGTGCAGTAAGACTACAAGTGAAATTCTGTTCAAATGAAAAATTAAGGCTCTGAGAATTGCGTACGAAACAATGATTGTAAAGTCATTCTTTTGGAAGATGTCAATTGACATAAAATGTCATGGGTCTTAAAGAAACACCAATTACAATGTAGAATATGTAACGTAATTCTGTCAAATGTTTCTTAGAACACCGAATAGTGAAAACATTACAGTTTAAATCCTACTAGATAGTAAACTGCACTGTGCAGTACTCGAACCGTCATCGGGTTAGACTGCCCTCAGGCTCTGGGGATTATTCTGCCCCTTTAAATGCCCCTTAAGGTGAATTGTAAACCACACCAGGTCGAAAGCACAGTTTTCACACACTAAAGGTCAGTAACATAATCCGAGAATCTAGATGGAGGCTTCTTTGTACGGAGTGAACGACGTGGGCTGTCGTAACTGGCTGATGGAGTTGGAGATTCCAGAGTAGGAATTTCATGACTAGATTGAGCTTCAAGACTACCAGTGTCAAGGTTTATCGGTGTACATTCTGTTGAGACCGTGTCACTACTTGCTTGGGGTGGCTGCGATAGCACATACGGAATGTGTGGAGGGTCTGGCGGCCGATGTTGTTGCATTGGGCGTTGATCTTCATCAGATGAATCATCATCTAGTCTGTGTCTTGTGTGATGGCTTAACTCCGACGATATCGGTACCATATAACATTCGGAACGCTTGACTCTGTAGGATGTACTTCGAAGTTGTGATCCACGGAATTTCCTGATATTACACCATGATCCCTCGACCAAGACAACAAGATAACGATCGCGAGCTCTTGACTTGTTACGGTCGGAATACAAATACACTAGATCACCAACCTCGACTGGTGTGGCTTGTGGAACTTGGCCCAACGGAGCCTTAGATCGTTCGCTGCATGGATGGTTGGCTGTGCGTTGGGCGTGTTGCTCTAGGATAATGGTATGGTCGTGGATGGGTAACTGGGTGTTGGTGAATTGATCCCGTTGGGTCCACATCTCACGAGCCGACAATCCTCGGCTCCGAATTCGAGAGTTAAGACGTGCTACTGCGACAGACAAAGACAGAGGAGTTAAAGTACCGCAGACTGGATCTTGGCGGAGGATTTCATCTTCTAGCTCTTGGATGGCCCTGTCTGCGACGGGGTTCTTGTTACGGTTCTTGATGCGACCAATTTCAATACGCAGTCTGTGGTGCAGGAGAAGCTCGTCGTTTACCAGTGAGGAGAAAGCAGAAGCCGGATCAGTACGTATCACAGCTGGGGGGCCATCGAGTGGGCGGAGATCAATACACGACCTTATCAATGCGTCACGTAGACACTCTCGACGCTCACTTTCTACCAAACATGCAACGGTGTATGATGTTACACATTCACGCAGGACAAAGACAAGTTGTCGTTCACGCTTCAGGATATCAGCAGAGAAGGATATTCCAACTGAATCTGGTGGATCTGTACTGGACTGCTCAATGATGGTATGAGGAATGTTTTTGAGAGATGAGCATTGATGGCATCCACTTGAGACACACTCTATAGACTTGTCCATGTCCAACGCGAAAAAATACCGTTGGACTACTAGTTTCAGTTGGTGCGCCGAAGGATGGTCTAGGTAAATGTGTAAAGCTGTGAGAAGACCATCAAGGATTTGTCTTGGAACGACGATGCACTCACGAGAGGCTACAAATGGGTCATTACGTCGCACAACCAATAGGCCATCCTTGGCAATAGTCACAATGTTGAGATAGCGCTTGATGTCTCTGATCTTTGTGAGTTTTTTTGAGGGTCTAGTGCCCTGAACAAGATGTGCATGGGTACGACGGAGGTCAGGGCATTCCGACTGCAAAGCCAACCACGCGGCTCTACTAGTGAATGGAGGTTTGGTATCACCCGATATGATATCACGTGTATTGGTAAGACGTACAACCGAGTCCTCGATGCGTTCGACAAACGAGCATACCTGACACGATGGATTGTCACAGTCGATAGCATTTCGGCTAGCAAAGTCAGATGGGACGTTAGCAGAACCAGCGAGGTGACGAACAGAAGCCTGATAGCGGCTGATGATGGACAGAAAAGTAGATACCCTGGGGCTAGCGGAGAACTCTCCACGGCATAACTTCTCGTAAGCTTGAACACAGGGTTTGCTGTCGGTCAGTATACAGGCATTATGCTTTGACTGAATGATGTAAGGGCTGAAGTGTTTTGCAGCCACTGCAATAGACAGGGCCTCTACTTCACAGGGGAGCCACGATCCTTGCTGTTGGCGTAACTTGGCACTGAAGTAACCTGCCAGACAGGGCTTTCCACTACGCGTAACATACAAAGTAGCGCCTATTCCCCGTCGCTTGACAGCACCGTCAGTTACAATCCAGATCTGATCGTCAGGACGAGGTAACGTAATGGTTTGGTTTGAAGACAGCGCGGATTGTGCCAGTTTGAAAGCATGTAAGAGTTCGTCATTCCAGTTGATTTTATCTGTTGATTGGCGACCAGAAGTGGCGTCATCTAGGGGAGATAACAAACTTGCGCATTGAGGAATAACTCGGGAGAGAACTTTGTAGGCGCCAATAAATGACCGAAGACCATACACATTCTCTGGAGGAGTACAAGTAGAGAGAGTGGAGATGCGGTGTGGACTGGCACGTATTCCACCTTCGCTCCAGATCCATCCTAATATTGTAGCCGTGGTCGGGAAGATAATGGTTTTAGGAGCAGAGAGACACAGATTGTTGTCGTTGAGCGCCTGTAACACCCGTTTCCATGTATGGAATAGCTCTTCAAGTGTATTTCCACCGCAGTAGAGGTCGTCGGCTAGCTTAGCGACTACACCATCCTGAAGTAAATCTCCGAAAACGCGACACATGAGTTCTTCTAGGGCTGTTTCAGAGCCAGGCATGCCCATCGCACATCGGGTGTAGACGCGAATACCACGATAGGGTGTAGCGACGCCGCAGTATTTCATTGAGTCCTTTGACAAGGGTATTTGATAGAAAGCGCTCGTGAGATCTGTCGTAATGATGTACTTCCACTGGGCAATTAGACGGAGAGTAGAATTCACGTCGGGCATTAAGGACGGTTGTGGCTTGGTATAACGACCAACGTCGGCAAATGCCGTGACAAGACGAAAACTTCCGTTGGGTTTCTTCACTAGAAAAGACGGATTAAGGTATTCAACGGAAACGTCGATATCTTCAGGGCAAGCGAATACTCCCATGTTTTCCAAATCATCAAACTTCTGTTGTAGTTCAACAAGTTTATCTTTTGAATATTGTGGAACCCGACCTTTTCGTTGTGGGGGTTGGACCGGGCCCATATTCACGACTCCTTTGAGTGGACCCGATGTACCATTGTATCCCTTAATAACAGGGTCGAAAACACTGTCATATTCATGGAGAAGGGTTCGGAACTTGTCTTTGTAATCTTGTGGCATAGTATTGTCTGGGTCTAATTTCACGGAATCAGAGTGAAAGTCATTAGGCTTAGATGTGCTTTGAGAACTCAGAGACGATGGGACATCGGATTCGGCTGAAGGTACAAATACAGGCTGAATTTGACAAAAATGTTCATGTCGCTTGATCTGTTGGGGACCATCACTGTGATTAATGATACGGATTCTTCCCGCAACGCTAGAAACTAATTCAGGGGATGGCCAGGCTTGAGAGATACTCGAGTGATCAAAACGAGTGTCAAGTCTTGGTTCTAATGCGAAGGTATCATCCGTCATTGTGGCTAACTCGGTAGGAAGGTCGAGTTCAATGTAATCCCCAGGCCATACTGTTGTTGTAGAGGCAGGTGCACGTAAAACATGTGCACGTCGGACTGTATGCGATGGAGACGATTTATCGCCAGACCCATAGTGGTAAGTAGATCCATCCTGGAACATCACTAAATGTTTTGCTGGACGTACTGCTATGTCATTACATTCCATAAAGGGGGTTCCAGCGAGTACTTCGACATCCAGGTTTTCTACCACTAACCCTTCGAAAGTGAGATGCAACTTGTCATGAACAATGGTGAATCGTGTTTCACCTACTACAGTGAGCGGTGATGAGCCATCGGCTTGATGTGCAGACTGTGAACTTTTCGTGAACGGGATACCCAGACCTTTAACTGTAGATAATCGTATCATATTGCCAGTTGCTCCGCTATCAATAGTGACGCGGGTGACATGGTGCTTGTAAAATGCATGTATATACGGAGACTGGCGAACTTGTACTCTGAGGGCGGCGGGTTCAGGAATACTAGCAGTTGGATCACTATCTCCAATATCCGAGTCCTCATCTGTAGATTCGTCAAGTAACGTTGCGACTTGTCTAGCTCGAGCCATATATTTTCGGTCACGGTCGGGTAAGTACTTGCACTCACTGAGGAAATGTACGTCTGGTCGGCCGGCCTGCTTGCACAACGGGCATGACTTTGGGGTGCGCGTACGAAAATTCTTTTCTTTTTGTGAGTTAAGGTAAGACGATTTTTGAGTGCCGGAAGATCCTCGAGCAGCAGTGCGCATGACTTTTGCGTCCTCTGCCATATGGATCTCATCCAGAAGGGAAGATAGTGCTTGTGAAATTTCTGGTTTTATTGACGCCAATGTCCTGGAGCGTAGTTCGGTACCATATCGTTGTTTAATGAATTTAGGAAGGTCAGGGTGAATTAAACGGAGCCATGTTAGGATGATGAAATTTTCAAGTGAAGGTGTGAGTTCTTCGTCTTCCGTTATTTCTTCACCGTGATGTAGAATCCCGCCGTCTCTGTGTAATAGGTTATCTTCCACAAATGCCATTAACCGTTGGAATAAATCCTCGGGACGCTCGTCTGGTTGGAGGCGAATTTCAGAAAAGTCTATGAAGTGTGCACCTGTAGACTGAAAACCGTAGTGCAGGCGTATAACCTGCCATATGTTATCGATAGATGTTGAATTTTTGACGATGGTACTTCGAGCTATAACGGGGCAGAAGTTTGCAATTTGTCCCAACATCAACTCTAGCATATTGACCTTTTGGCGGGCGGTACGACATTGTGCTACGGGAACGATCTCTCCGTCATTAACAAACCCGCGTAGCGGGACATTTCTTGTTCTTTTAGCCCACTGTTCCCCCTCAGTCAAAAATGGGGCGAAATTGACGTCCAGTGATAGAGTGTATAATAGGTTCTGACGCCAGTTCTCAAAGGAATTGACGGTCTCATTTTTAGTGAGAGACCATTGTTTTGGTGCTCGCTGTACGTTTGCCATATTTTGATACGCTGAGAATGCCGTGTGGTAAAGGGCTTACTTACGGTTGCAACAGCCTGCTGTGTTTCCAGAAATATGTCCCTGGTTAGACGGTCACGTATATGTGAAAACACTCAGCGACAGCCTGTACACACGTGGGAAGTAGGTCAGTATAAGGCAACAATGAAATCAGTCTCTTTACTTTAGTTGTGAGTCCGTAAACGCTGCCACCACGCCAGTAAGGATTAATATACTTTCCAAGTACGGCTGAAGAATGTCCGACTAACACAGTAGATTGAATTGCAACACTTTACTCAGACCTTGATAACAAAAGCAAACACAACATACAGGAGCACTAAACCGGAAACCTCGAGATACCCGAGGAGGCGCATGCGCGAACCAGCGCAGACTAATAACTATGAAGCAATACAACTAATATTATGCAAAACAGCATTACATAATGGCGCTGAAGGTATTTGAACATTTGCAAATGTCAGCGAAAACTGCGCGATTTTCTCACAGATCTCTTCTCGGAATATAGTTTTATTTCGTTATATTTTTCATTCAATACTAAAATGCTTTATATATAATCGGATAGATAGCGATCTTATCATTCGATATATGTATGGTTTACGTGATATTTCTTCCTGAATAGACCAGGAAAATAAGAATTCCAACAGCAGTGTATACGGCCGACTTCATTTGGAAATTTTCGTGATTTTATTTTTTATCTGCGTTTTCAAACAACGATCTTGAAATAATTTTTCTGTTAGTCAAATCCAAATTTCGGAAATTGTTACGTGAGAAAATAAGCTTCGTAAACATTTAGGCCTTTAATTACATTTGACAATGCTTAGATATGAAAATTCTATTTTCCCACGACAGTTATGTTTTGCGCCATATGGCGTCTATGGGGTTGAGGAGGCCCAGATCTGTGACGCCGAATGGCGCTTACGGTACCGAATGAGTTAAATAGGAATCATTTTAATACGACATTATTTTTGCCGAGGTGACTTTTCTGAATTGTGTGAACTGCACCTGGTATAAAACTGGAGGACAGATGACAACTTGACAACAAACAGTTCACTGAGGTCAATTCACAGATGTAATTTAGTTTCATACATGTTTTTCCTGATGAATGTCTCTAAAACTATCTCAAATAATGATTGGCTGGATTGTTATTACTCACAAGTTTTTATACTTCACATAGAATTCTTCTTGCTCCTCTTCTACTTCCTCAGGACCATCCTCCTCCTGTAAGCAAAGTTAGTTATACAATTTTTAAAAGTGGAAGGCACGGGCACAGGGATTTATAAATCTCTTATCTTAAAAATGTTCCTAGAGTTTCGTATAGAGTTCAAATAGGGCCGCTATATATTAGCTTATGCCATGTAGAATTTCACGTGATAATGATCACAATATCTGATGAAGTTTACTCCTTACCAATAAATCGCGTAAGCTCCGATTTTTTGAGTACGCTATGATAGGTCTCAGATTAAATGGCAAGCGGAGTTTTGTTTGGAGTGTTTCGTATTCCTCCTTCAGCATACAGGCCGCTTCAACATTCCTACGGCTATATTGGAGAACGAAGGGAATGAACATAGATCCAGGTAAAGTTTTACCTGGATCTATGTTCATACCAAAGGGTTGCCGTGTTTGAAGTGTTTTGATCCAAAAGGATTCACGAAGTGCACGGTGATTGTCAGTTTCTTCCTGTGTTGGAAATGTAGGAATTCTTTCTATTGGCATAATTTGAAAATGGTGCTGAAATGAATGTTCCGGTAGATTAAAATGCTCATTGACCGGGCCTTCATTGTCTAGACTGATGTCTGATTTATGTCTGTTGGCACGATATCGAAGTTTATTCTTAGTTTTTAGTTATACATGTACACTTAGCTATCACTTGAAGCCATTCTGTACATAAAGGGTCAAATTACTCTGATGCACAGTACATCTATTGTATCCTGCGGAGGAGCTTATTATCTCAATTTGAAAAGAACCTGAAATTTCCTACAGGACTTTATAAAACCATTCATTTGACATTCAAGACTGATGATTGTTAAAGTTCTGTAGGAAATGGGCCTGAAGCCTGACGGCGTAGGCCTCCTACATCCATGACAATAAAATCCCACTTCTATTCCTTGATGCAATGCAGTCCCCCAACATCCATGACAATTGAATGACTGGCGGCGATCATTATACAATTCAATTAGCCTATGAACTCCCTCATGTAATGTGTCATTAACTGCCAGTGCCCAGTCCCTGGACTGTCACAGTCGGAAGAGCAAGCTTTAATTTGGTGTATCGGGTTACATACAGGGCTTCACACTTTGCAGCACATGTACTGTGACATAATCGATGACAGATTTCTGGATAAGTGATCACCTGTCATGCAGATGAATGAATGCACCAGGGTTCGGGTCAATTCCAGGCCACTTTCCAAATAAACCATGTTGCAAATCAAGGGAGATGATTCACAGAGTTAGCTCCCTTAGCTCATTCCAATCCAAATAAACCAAACAATTTTGTCTGCAGGTGACGCTCATTGAGTCGCATTTCCGTTTTTTCTTCAGTTGTGGTACAAATTCACTGCGAGCACATTACCAGAACATTTTATTGGAGGAAATTGAAAGCATTAATCCATTTTCACGTAAATAAGTTTGATTGAATAAAAAGCCTTGTTAGTTATTCAAACAAAAAACAGCATTAAAGTTATCGCAAACCCGTCCACATTCACCTGTCCATCAAAATTGCCTTCTAAAATTTTACCCATCCAGATCTGCTCCCAAATCGGGATGGCCCGTCCTAAAGACTGGTCCTGTTTACATCAAATATTACTTTTCTGGTAAAACCAGGAGAGACTCTAAATATGGAATTTTCAGCAAAAAATGTAAAAATTACATCACTGTTATTATCCGAAGGTCAGGTAAGTAAGTATACCAAATTTGGAATTCATCAGTTGAACCATTTTGCAGACATCTCGCTCACCCATATATGTACAGACGTATTTCATGGCGACAACACCCCTTGAGTTCCTGGTGGATCCAATTTTGTGAACATTTTGTCTGCATGTGACTAACGAAGCATTTATTAGAGCCCCATTAAAGGATTTTTATCAATATTTTTTTCTCTGGAATATGTGTCAGAAGAGTTAGTACTTAAAGGTGAAATGCAAAGGTTTTTAGATTCCCCTTTTCACATTTTATATAGGTTGAATAATGATAGAAATACCGGTCTATCTACTTCACTTGGTTTAATTTGAATTATCTTGTCTGCTAGAATCTTTTTAAAAGTCGGTACCCCTAGCACAGCTGAATTCAGATTTGCAAAACGTCATCGCTTATCTTTCCTTGCTTGTGACGTCACGTCAGACCAGCCGCCCGGAGACTGAACGTTACAAGTATTGACGCCTGGCAAGATGGTCTGATGTGACGTCACAATCGAACGTCAAACAAGGGCAGATAAGCGATGCGGATTTCATTTCTGAAATCGGCCGGGCTTGAGATGCCAACTTTAAATCACTTTTCAAAAGCTACCAGGAGACAAAATACTTCAAATAAAACCAAACAGAGTATTTGGGCTGATATGTCCATCATTAACTAGCCCGCGAAGAATATAAATAGGGAAATATGAAAACCTTTGCAGTTCACCTTTAATTAAGAAATTTTTAAAAAAGATTTTCCTTGGCGTAATTAAGCCTTTTTAATTAAAGACCGGTAGCTCAATTTCCGCCAGTTAACCCATTAATGAGCTTAGGCGTCACGTGACCTTGTGACATCAGACAGGCGACCGTCTCCTGTGGACAGCTGTCAGCGCTATATATTAAGCTGTGGATTTGCGATTACTCCATCGCGTATATCGCTGTATAATTAATCGAAAACGATTCGAAACCATGGAGGAATATGCCAGTGATGATGATCTATATACAGACGACATAAATGGACATCCTGACGTTCTGCCGTATCAGTTTGAACCCGTACCAAACGACCGAAATGAGATGAAACAGAGGGAAAGCGAATCTCAAACAGATGAACCATCCCACACGGAACAAGGTCGACTTGTAAACACGTACTGGTATATTATTTATTATCTATGCCGGACGTTATATATAGGCCCCCTATGCACAGAATGAATAAATATTTAGACAATGATCGAAATGATTTGTTAGTCCAGGCCTAGCTGGTGAAATTTCAACACGGAGACGTACGCCAATTTTGGAGTTTTCTCTTTCGTTCAGGTCAGTTTGAAAGTACGACGTTATATATCATCTACTAAAAATATTTAGTTCATTTCGTTTTTACTTCTGGCAAATCTGTGTTCATTAAATTATTTCCAGTAGGAATATGCCGTTCAGCTAGCATAATTGATAGGAAAGAACAAATTGCGACTTTCTAGCGATCCTGCTCCCGACTTTTTGCAGACAAGGGGCAATTTCTCGCACAACGGGTGTTGATGACATTATCAGATAGCCCACCTGCACGCAAACAGTCTAAACGTAAACGGTCATATTTTATATTGTATTATATTGCAACCACTCGCCTGATTTCAAATACCCTCTCCTAAATATTTTGACGTAAGCTATTTGACTTTTCTGGATTTCGATCCAATTTCTCTTTTGAGAAATGTGCAGAGCACAATGTGCTATATTTTGATGGTTCAAAACCTACACGACGGCAATAGTGCACCCATTTTTTCCGACGGATGGTCCCCATGGGAAACGAGAAAAAATTCAACCCACAACCTTTTTTCTGCTCGTTTGTACAACCGTAGGCGGCACAATATGGCATTTTGGAGTCAATTTACACTACTATTTATTAGGCGGTAGTATTCTCGAGTCGAATTGTGAAGAAGCAATATATATACAGTTCCTTGAGTAAATGTCAACAGTATGATAACAATAGTGTTATACATTTTACTAGGTGAGAAATATTTAATAGGACGGGATTAGGCTTGTGGAGATGGCTGGATTAATTAACAAGGTGGGCTTCAAGGCACGGTGGGGTTCCTGGATCAGTAGGTCATACGCGCTGGGGATGAATATATACTGCTTATTTATTTATTGATGTCCTTGTCTTGAGAACGATACCTGTATCAAAACGTCGTCCCGAATAAACTAAAAGTTGTTATCCATAAGTAATTTGTTTATTTATCTACTTCCCAACTTCTAAATGCCACTAAAAGAAATCTCTCCAATTCATACTTAATTGCTAGTGTCATTAGCGAGCTCTCGCGCCTGTGACGTCACAGATTGGCGGCCTCGCTTTCATTTCACAAATATGCATATCTGACTGGGAGCTAAATAGAGCTGCCAAAAATTAATTTCTTAATTAAGTACTAACTCTTCTGACACATATTCCAGAGAAAAAAAAATATTGATTAAAATCCTTTAAGTTTGAATCAACAATGCGCTTGGAGAACTACCAGTTTACATTAATATTCAGAAAATGAATTCTGGCAAGGGTGTGCCTGATTGCAGCTCAAACCTTCAGGTCAAAACTATCTAAATTCAGACAGATCACAGGAGGGACCCTATTAGCAGGAAAGTACACGAGTTTGACAAAATACAGATATGGTATTAAAATTCAGAAATATACCGAGAAAATGCGCTAGAATTTCTTGTGGGAAATCCCTGATGGTAGGAGGCGAACAGATCTGGTAGAGTGATATGAATTATCTGCTGAATTTCTCAGAAGTATGGCGTCATTTGAGTTAACAATTTCCAACATGCAGGTTTCGAAAGACATCACTCAGATGTGAACACTTTTCACAGACTGTGTCGCCTACAAAACTGTAAAATATGTATCACTGAGTAATGTTTAAATCAATTGACCTTTGCAGAAACAAACCATTTTTAGCCAGAATCTGTGAATATTTCTCTTTAATCCATTCGCGAGCATATTAAGTTCAAGTCAATCTGGAGGTATCGTAAGTGCCTAAGTAAGTAACAAGACTGAGCGGAATGGTTGAGAGAAGGAGTTCAAATAAATCACTTATCTCGCAATTATGTATGTTGATACATCACATTACTGCATTCAGGAAAATAACTACAGGGTTTTTTCTAGCCGATTTCTCATCGTGGTAATCCCAATAAGAAATTTTTAAAATTGGGTTTAAGAGGATTTTTGTAAATGAGTTTTCCCTCAACAAATTCAGTTTCTCTTATTTTCCGATATTTGGCGCGCTCCAAAAAATTTGAGTTCTACTAATATTTCCTCACCCATATCATTGTGTAGTTCTATCTAAATAAACTTATTTTAATCCTTGAATCTTGTCCGAGTTCACGATCCGACGTCTGTTGTCGTTGTTGTTGTTTACTAGCGCACTGTGACTCCGCACAAAGGGGATACTGACAATTAGAACGAATGGTGCATAGGAGAACAGGATAGTGTTGGGCAGTATCATGCTTATTCATTGGACAGGCGTATATCAAGAGTATCTCATGCAATGAAATACAGCGTTACGATAGATTGCCAAACTATCTTCGCAATATTGCTGACGTCATCAGCAAATGAGCAGGGTTTACTCTGACAGATCGTTCGCCAGGCAGTCGAATTGTTGCAGCAAAGGTTGTTTAATAGCCCCGATTCCAATTGGTAGCTAGCAATCCAGAGAAAGGTCTATGATTTTGTGCCTCTGAGAATGTAACATATATAACATCTTATATTGAATGATCAACTAAAATGAGCTTAACTCTTGGTATAAACTTAGTTGACCTTGAAGCAAGAGCTGAGAGCTCACATATCCCACACTGAAATCGACAATAGTCAAACACAAGAAATTAGTAGTTTTCCTGCAAATGGATTCCTTTCAGACGAGAGAATTTTTCATGAAAGAAGAAGAAAATGATGTTCTTGAGTTAATAAACAGGTATGAAGTTCATAAAGGACCCCTCTCCCTTTTAAATTAGTAAATGTATGGTTTATATTTCACAACAGTTTAACTAAATGTAACTGTTTCAAACATGGGATTCAACTCCACAGGACAAATGCCATATACATGTAGGGGAGAGAACTCTGAATATTGCAACCTAACATATAGTCAGCTAAACTTGATTCAGTTTTAGGGGACTGTGACCTTGACCTTTGACAAATTTATATACTCAAAGTTAGGTACCAATCCATACCTTGAAACTAGAGATATCGCACGGACAACAAATGTTAATGGATGAATGGACAGAATGCAACATTGCATTACATGACCGCGTCTTCGACAGGCATATGAAAATGTGTCTTTTAATGATTTCTTGATTTTGGGGTCACAGTGACCTTGACCTTTGACGATCTAAATTTTGGTACATGACATATCTTCCCTCAATCAATGGACACAAAAAAATCATGATTTTCATGATTTTGGGGATCACAGTGACCTTTGACATTCGGCCTTGACCTACATTTGGTAAGTGACACATCATGTCTCCCTAATGTATCTACTGACACACAAAAAAGAAGTTTTCAAAAGATTTCTTGATTTTGGAGTCACAGTGATGTTGACTATTGACCTTGACCTAAATTTTGGTACATGACAAATCGTCTCCCTGTAATTTCTCAATGGACACAAAAAATCAAGATTTTTTAACAATTCACAACTTTGGGGTCACAGTGACTTTGACCGTGACCTACATTTTGGTAGGTGACACAAAGTGTCCCCCTAATGTATCTAGACACCAAAAAAAATGTTATTTTAATAATTTCCTGATTTTGGGGTCACAGTGACTTTGACCGTGACCTAATATTTGGTATGTGACACTTCATTTCCCCCTATTGAATCCACTCACGAAAAATTAGTAATTTTTAATGATTTCCTGATTTTTAGGTCGCACTGACCGTTGACCTTGATTCTGGGGTCACAGTGACCTTGACGATTGACCTAGATCTAAATTTTGGTACATGACAAAGTGGCTCTCCGTAATTTCTCAACAGACTAAAAACAAAAAGATTTTTAACAATTTCACGATTTAGGGTAACAGTGACCTTGACCTTTGACCTACATTTTGGTAGGCGACACATCGTGTCCCCCTAATGTATCTACCGACACAATTTTTTTTTAATAATTTCCTGATTTTGGGGTCAGAGTGACCTTGACCTGTTTTTTGGTATGCGACACTTCATTTCCCCTATTGAATCCACTCACAAAAAATTTAGAAATTTTCGATGATTTCCTGATTTTTCGGTCACACTGACCGTTGACCTCGACCTACATTTGATATGCAACACATCGTCTCCCCCTTGGGCATCCACTCACCAAAAATTAGAACTGTAGATAATACGAAGCTGCGCATCTGAAAACCCCTCGGCTCTGGGCGCCAGCCATTCATAATGTATTCAATTTGAAGCAAGACTTCAGGAACACCAAGCAGTCAAGTGACAAATATACAGATTATGAAAAAATTTGCCATTAGAAATGGCCTCTAAGGTTTATGTCCAATCAGAGAAGTCGGTATTCATTACATAAGTCTGTTGATGCATCGATGATGTATACCAAATTTTGTCATAGAGCATTTGAAAATTATCAGAGATAGAGATCATTAATGATTTCGCATAAATTAAAGATGGCCGCCCATCCTTCCCACCACTCAGAGAAACTGATGTGGTTATTCATTGCAAGTGTCTTGATACATGGATGCTGTATACCAAGTTTCATATAGAACACTGAAATGGTATCAAAGATATACATCATCAAAGATTTTGCATAAATTAAAGATGGCCACCAAGGTTTCCGCCCAATCAGAAACACCAGAACTGCCATTTATCGTAAGTCTATTGATGCATCGATGATATATGCCAAATTTTACATCGAGCACTCGAACGGTATCAGAGATAGAGATCATTAATGATTTCGCATAAATTAAAGATGGCCGCCCATGCTTCCTGCCACTCAGAGGAACTGATGTGGTTATACATTGCAGGTCTCTTGATACATCGATGCTGTATACCAAGTTTCGTATAGAACACTTGAATGGTATCAAAGATATATATCATTAAAGATTTTGCATAAATTAAAGATGGCCGCCAAGGTTTCCACCGAATCAGGGAAACTGGTTTGGTCATTCCTTTGAAGTTTCTTGATGCATCGATGATCTATACCAAGTTCACACACGGAACAGTGAAATGGTACCTAAGATACACAAGATTAATGATTTCGCATAAATTAAATATGGCCGCCAAAGTTTCCAACCAATCAGGTCCAGATTCAATAGGGTTCTGGGTCATGAGCATATGGATGTGCAGTGCAAGTTTGGTGTGCCTAGGGTAAGTCGTTCTAAAGATATCTTGGTAACGACAAAGCTGTGATGGTTTCGCATAAATTAAAGATGGCCGCCAAAGTTTCCAACAAATCAGGTCCAGATTCAATAGGGTTCTGCGTCACGCGCATACGGATGTGCACTGCAAGTTTGGTGTGCCTAGGGTAAGTCGTTCTGAAGATATCTTGGTAACGAGAAAGGTGTGACGGACGGACGGACAGACGGACAGACGGACAGACGGACGGACGTACATGACGACGACAATACCCTTCGGCCAAATTTTGGCCGAGGAATAAAAAACTGTCAATGATCAATGATTTCCTGATTTTAGGCAACAGTGACCTTTGAACTCTGACCTCGACATCAATTTTGGTATGCGACACATCTCTACCTAGTGTATCCACTCACAAAAAATTGCAAGTGTGGATAGAAAACGTTCACAGATATAGACCGGACAGGAACACTTTAGTGATTTCCTGTTTTTTAGGCCAGTGACCTTTGACCTCTGACCCCGACCTTCATTTTAGTATGTGATACATCGTCTCCCCGTAGGATATCCACTCACCAAAAATTGGAGCTGTAGATAGAAAACTGTCCCAGAGATATACCGGACACGAGGGACGGACAGACGGACGGAAACCGCCATCACATAATACGTCCGCCTTTTGGTGGGCGTATAAAAATAGCTACCTTTTGTAGTACTGGGTACGAAGTAGGCCACCGAAACCAGATACTAGTTTTGTTAGGGCAGCACATTCCAAATGTTAGGTACTAAGTTACTGATGCCTGCCCAAAGTGTCGGGTCACCGGTAAAAAAATTATTCGCAGGCGGACGTCATGTGTATAATGGATGTGTAATTTTCAACTGTGGGTTTGAAATTTGTTTTCAGTTATCCCTATGAAAATGTTTGCATAATTGAGTTTCTGAGCCGAAACTATGACAACTATGGAAATATTGAGTTTTTTAGCTTATAGGCGCGCCAAAAAATTGAATTTTGTGAAATTCTCAAATTGAGCAGATGAAAGATTTTGGGCTAGAATAACCCCTGGACTAACATAAATGTCTGTATGAAAGGTATCTTGCGGAGCAAATCCCTGGCTTGAGAGGATGAGAAAAATATATAACTTTTCTGGTTATTATCTACTGACATGTGACAATATTGCACTAATGGAAATGGTTGTCAAGGTACAAACTCATAGAAGAGAATCACTCTGGTTTGAGAGGATGAGATCTAAGGGAATATTTTTTCTCCTCAATGTGCTGATGTATATAATTACCTCATTCGAGGAAATAAGTATCAGCATAATAAAAATCTGAAGGCATTCTGGGTGCCAAATGAGGTGGGACATCATATCCCAGTTGATCAAGGCCATGGCTAGCGAGAACGAGGTTGTGTCCCGATCTTGAATGGAAGAGCACCCTTCCAAATATCTATGGGCAAAATTTCATGCTTGTAATCGAAAGTGCACAATTCCACCCTATAATGCCCCACTAGTATAGCATTCATCATGCAAACTCAATAGGACAGCAGCTCCCATTTCGTTGAGAATTCAAGCGACAGGGACTAATATGGGTTCAAATTTCATAGTTATCACAGTGTAGATCAAATATCAGAAATAGTCCAGGCATATGTAATGAATCGTATCAACTTGGATCATGCGGGGGAAGTCAGATACAGGTAAATTCAATGATTTTAGGAGCAGTGCTCACAAAACCCGGTCGACAACTCGCCAATGGCGACTAAAAAATGACAACTGGCGACTGAATTTTCTAGTCACTCGCCAATGTGTCGATTAAAAAATAGAGTAACTCGGCAAAGTGGCGAGTGAATTTTTGGTCAATGAAGTGTTTAATCGCCAAAGTATTTTTGTGTTTAGTTTATCAGGCAGCGAAATCCAATCAGGCCTAAAATGTACAGGAAATAATGACAGAATAATGCCGAAAATACAGATATGGGGAAGCCTACAGTACGTGAAAGAAATGAGCTCAATAAAAATCGACCCGATCTTGTCCCGATCTTGTCACCGTGTTAACATCATGCTGTCCCGATTTTGACCCGGTCTTGTCCCGGTTGAAAAATCGGGACAACATTGTGACAGCATCATGACGTCCCGATCATGTCCCGATCTTGTCACCATGTTGGTCCGATGTTGTCCCGATTATTTGTCCCGATGTTCTCACCCGCTGATTCTCTTCCCATTCCTACAAAGTAACTTAGTAACCCTGGCACTAACATGTTGTACAATTGAGGTTATTTTTCTGATCCGTAAAGCTGATATGCTGGGGGCAAACGGCCTGTGGCACTGAGTAACGTTCACACCCACGTGTCGAGTCTCCGGCGCGTCAAAAAGTACATCTGCATGGTGCATGTTTGGATATAGTGATCAAACATATTTTCATTTGTATTTCATTTCTTGTCAGCTATCGACACAATTCGGTTATATTTCGTTCAAACTCCGTTCATCCTTTTGCGTTCATTCCGGTTCGTTCTCATACATGTAAATGCAAACGATCGTCGGTCACCTTCACGGAGAACAGTAGTTGAAAATGGCAATTTGTCACGGATTTCCAACTTCCAAGAAAATAACGAAGATCGATCTTCATTATCCCCAGATTCACCGAGATATATGTTTCTTCTTTCTATTACAATCAACTTTATATTAGATCTAAAAACATAATTGTATATGCTCTGGAATGAAATCCTTCGCGACGTCTGCACGAAAAGAGTGCTTTCTTCGAGGTCCGCGCGCTGATAAACAACAAGGTCAACAGGGGACGGTCAACAGCAGGGAACTATTCGGTCTTCAATTTCACATTCCGGTTTTCTCATGCAAAAATTGAATGCTGTATGCAAGAATTTCTTCCTTTCACTTTAGATCTGTATTATATTTGCGTTCCACAATATGATCTGTTATGATTCGGCAATATGAGAAAAGAAAAATTTATTCAAAATTGTTTAATAATATTTTTTTATCAGAATATTTATCTTATATATTCTTCTGTGCTATCGGTAAAATTATCTTGCATTCTTCTCGTTTGTTATCACATAGTCTAGACAAATTTTTAGTATTATGTAAATATTTAGGAAGAATAGGCTAATAATTTTTTCATCAATATTAAGAACGTTGAACGCGTCCGATTTTGAACTGAATGGATTTCATTTTCTGACTCCTCCATGATATTATTGACGAACTCCGAGTCAGAAAATGAACTTACCTGCATTCGTTTTATGAAGTGAACGCATAAAATGAACGTTTGTTTGACAAAAACGAATTCTGCGTTCATTTGGAAAGAAAATGAATGCTGCATTCATTTGGTAAGAAAACGAAAGCTGTTAAAAAATATACAACCGCATGCCCCTCGTCTTTGAACGTTCGCACTTTTACAAATCATAAGTTGACAATATATTATTATGCTTATTATTGAAAGCGAAAAATCGACCATAGAGGTCCATGTCCCCCGCTAGCAGCACCAGTTATGGTGGATTACATCCACCATAACTGGCGCTGCTGCTGCGGGGGCCATGGACCTCTATGGTCGATTTTATTTGGTCGATGAAATCTCATATCATTGATGAAGAGTATGATTTGAAAATGGAGATATCGCTGATGAGCTTAACATAATCTAATACTGCGGATGGCACCCAGATTGGAGTATGCACATCCATAGAACATAATACCAACTGTCCTCTCACCAATGTCCATGCACTCCCCAGGCTTGAAGTAGATTGGTTGAATCGTTTTAGAGTTATTGTCCAGACAAGATCTAAATGCTGAAAATCTAAGATGACTGATGGTGGCCATCTTGGATTACACAGGTAACTGTAAAGCAATGATAACTGTCCTCTCACCGATGTGAAGCCAAACTGCAAGTTTGAAGTCGATCAGTTGAATTATTCTAGATTTGTTGTCCAGACAAGATGCAACTGCTTAAAATGCAACATAATCCAATATCGCTGGTAGTTGGCAGCCAAATAGGATTATGCTCGTTCATGAAACACAATCCTAACCGGGATCTTATCAAGGTCAAGGGACTTCCCAAGTTTGAAGTAGATCAGTTGAATCGTATCCCAGCTATTGTCCGGACAAGATCAAACTGCTTAAAATCCAATGAAATCCAGTATGGCTGATGGTGGCCATATTGGATTAAGCATGTCCTTGAAAAACCATCCTAATCCTCCTCTCAACAATGTCAAGGCACTCCCCAGGTATGAAGTAGATCGGTTGAATCGTTCTCGAGTTATTGTCCGGACAAGATCCAACTGCTTATAATCCAATATGGCTGACAGCGGCCATATTGGATTACGCACATTGCTGAAAAACAATCCCAACCGTCCTCTCACCGTGTCAAGGCACACCCCAAGTTTAAAGTTGATCGGTTAAATCGTTCACGAGTTATTGTCCGGGCAAGAAAATCTAAGATCCAACTGCTTATAATCCAATATGGCTGACGGCGGCCATATTGGATTATGCACATTGCTGATAAACAATCCCAACCGTCCTCTCACCGATGTCAAGGCACTCCCCAAGTTTGAAGTAGATCAGTTGAATCGTACTCCAGTTATTGTCCGGACAAGATCAAACTGCTTAAAATCCAATGAAATCCAGTATGCCTGATGGTGGCCATATTGGATTAAGCACGTCCTTGAAAAACAATCCTAATCCTCCTCTCAACAATGTTAAGGCACTCCCCACATACCCATATTGGATTATGCACATTGGTGAAAAACAATCCCAACCGTCCTCTCACCGATGTCAAGGCACTCCCCAAGTTTGAAGTAGATCAGTTGAATCGTACTCCAGTTATTGTCCGGACAAGATCAAACTGCTTAAAATCCAATGAAATCCAGTATGGCTGATGGTGGCCATATTGGATTAAGCACGTCCTTGAAAAACAATCCTAATCCTCCTCTCAACAATGTTAAGGCACTCCCCACATATGAAGTAGATCAGTTGAATCGTTCTTGAGTTATTGTCCGGACAAGATCCAACTGCTTATAATGCAATATGGCTGACGGCGGCCATATTAGATTACGCACATTGCTGAAAAACAATCCCAACCGTCCTCTCACCAATGTCAAGGCACACCCCCAGTTTGAAGTTGATCGGTTAAATCATTCACGAGTTATTGTCCGCACAAGAAAATCTGTGATCCAACTGCTTATAATGCAATATGGCTGACGGCGGCCATATTGGATTACGCACATTGCTGAAAAACAATCCCAACCGTCCTCTCGCCAATGTCAAGGCACACCCCAAGTTTGAAGTTGATCGGTTAAATCGTTCACGAGTTATTGTCCGGACAAGAAAATCTTACGGAATTACGGAATTTCGGAATTACGGAATTACGGACACCGGTGTTTCTAATATCCCCCCCTACTAAGTAGCGGGGGACAATAAAAGATAAAAGGGTAAACGTCCGCTTATTTTCGCTCCATTTAGAAAAAAAACGTTTATTTTGCGGTTACTGATCGTTGTGTGGCTTTCACGCGAAATATGTGACCGACACTGATCAGCGCCGCGCTTGTCTGTCCACTCAATTGTTCAATCCAGTTGACAAAAAAGGCACAGATCGTTTTCCAACTATATGTATATTTTATTCTTCATTCGAATTGCATCTGTGGCAGTGTAAATCTGCAAGTTTTAGTCGATTGTTGTGCATGAGAAGTGTTGACGAAAACTAAAATCGAGAGCACCTGTCGGGAACGTTCTTTACTGTCTTCATTTTTCCAGAATTTACTCAATTACATAAGTATGAAATTTCTGCCATAATGTCAGCATTGGTGATGAATATATTGAAGAATGTTCTATTGCGATCAAGTTCCCATATGCGGCAAACAATCTATTATCCTCCCAAATGGAAATGAATGATATGGGACGATTACCCTTGGAATGAGTATCTTTTCTTATTCAATAAGCCCAATATTATAAGAAATTAAAAAGTTGTTTTGATATTTATTATATCTTACCATAGAGACTGCAGTAGTGAGCTACGATTTACAACCCTGTATGCATTATTAGCAAAATGATTTCAACTATTTTTTTATAGACGGTAGATATTCGTCCGTACGGTACGCGACTTCTTTTGTTGATGAGATAAAGTGAAAGAGCTGTACCAGTACTACAAAAGGAGACGTCTAAATTGTTCCACGAATATTTTTTTATTTTTCATCTGAAATATTTGCTTACTCAATTTTACAAATGATTGCTATAGTTAAACGACATTTGTATTACCTCATACAAAACGTTACACGCGGAGCGAAAAAGGTAAAATTTGCTTCGGTTTCTCAGCTTAAAGTCTAGTTCAAGTTTATGATATTTACGACAACGTGTGTTCATTTACTGTATTGTTATGTGATGTATACAAGAATTGTGTACAAAGATATGAATATTACAATTACGGTCAATATGTATTTTGCCTTGGAGATGACAACAGCTATATCCCTCCTAAACTGAAATCGGAGTTTACGAGTAGCGTTTTATATGTTGTCGGGGCAGATTAATAGGAAAATAAATATTTTCAATTGAATTAATTTGTATATAACGTTTTGTAAATGCTATAGGCCTATATTCCGTACGGATATTGGACCACGCCGAACATTTGATGAATTCCAGTGTTCGAATCGACGTGGTTATACATTCAGTGATAACTTACATCATTTCGCGCCAAATTATGCGGTTGTGTGATTCGCGCCAAATCAGGCAGAGACACGTGGCAGTGGCAGTGGAAGGTGGTCAGGCCGGGAAAAGAATCTTGTTTCGGCGCCTATGACATTCTGCGTTATTGTATAATGGCAGGTAAGTGAGAATATAATCTGCCGATACCACATCTTTTTACTGACTTGATTGGTCTTGACAAGAAATAAACGACTTCACTGTAACAAAGTACCGTTAAATAGACGGTATGTTACCGTAAGGCTGACGGTAATCTACCGTATCTTCAGAATTACGGTATATTACCGTAAATTTGACGGTAAAAGGTAGAATACCGTTATTCACAGTGCAAATGTAATGGGAGATTACTCTGTTCATTATTAGTTTCTTTCAAAAAGTCATGCTTTGTTATATTTTATTAGTTCATCTTTAATGTAATACCTGTTTCACCTCATTTGGATGTTAGAAAAGGTAATCTGTGACTGTTTCGTCGTGCTAACTCGGACGAAAATGGACTTGTGGAATTATCTTGAGTTTCATTAACCATTCAGGGTGGGATTGGCACCCATAAGTGGATGTGATACTGGAACCATAAGGACAAGCTTTACTTTGTCTAATTTCACTTACACTATTGGGGTCAATAGAAGGTACCATGTTTGCCTGTTTGAACCTTTTTTATGTGAGACAACTTCCTCGTCTGGTTTATAGTAGAGGGCACTGCGCATGCCCGTCTGTGAATGGACCTGTGGACAGAAACGACCCCAGCAGTGTAACGCCAACCCATTATTATTATTTATGACGCGTCATTTTCAGTTTCAGGGATTATATTATGGTTCATTTGCATATTTATCTTACTTTAGAAAAATTTATGCAATGAATATTATACGGTAACGCCGTAAAATTTACGGTATATCATCGTACATTTTACGGTGACCGTGAAACAACTTTTACGGTCACCGTTATTTTTACGGTAGATGGTTGGCAGCCTGAGCTGCCGGTATTCTACCGTAAAATCTACGGGCGATTGTTAACAGTGAATTGTTACTGTGAAACAAAGTGATTTCACAACTGTTACGGAAGCAGGATTACTCAGCAGGCTTGAGCAAAGTTGTCGTGCAGTGCGCTTGGGCGGAAGCGTTCAAGGTGATAATTGGTTTGGTAAAGTCCAAATAACTCTTGCCCAGTCTGCGCTGTGTGTGTTTTCCGGGTTATCTCAATGAAGCCTTCTGTGAATTTTACTTTTCCTTTACTGCCTAAGGAAGACAGTCATGCGAAAGATTACAATTTATTCTTCACACTGACCATTCATCGATATATTGAGCAATCTACTTCATACTCATGCAGAAAATACCCCACGACGATTTTCCAGGTTCAACTTATCGCACAGCTTTCACAGACACGTGCGCGAAAGAAGTTTTGAGTTTGGGAAAGAGAGGTGCAACATCTTTTGCAAAGAAGGGTGCCGTAGAAATCCATCAAATATTTTTTTTTCTTTTGCGTAATTGAAGGCTGAGGTTTTCTAGTATTATTGAGTGTTATATTATTGAAGTTGCATTGATTAAATCATATAAGATCGGATTAATAATAGGATAATAATATTGTTGGAATTATTTCATTGTTATTTTTTCCATTTGTAATTTCAGATATCCTTGGCCACGTTATTGGACACGGGAACCGGTACTGATGATTTTTACAAACTACGCTTGTAAATCAACTTGAATTGAATATAAGGAACTGACAGGTTTGCAAGTTTGTTCACCAAAATTCACCATACAGTCTGGACTCCCATCAGTCGACGATGCAGGAGCTATGGAGCTGGATCCTCATGTAGCAACGGAGCCGTTTCGCTATCGATCAGCCGACCTTTGTCTCCATCGTCTGAACTGGCGTGAGCTCACAGAGCCGAGACTTAATCAGCGTTCAGATTATTTTGTGATCTTCTTCACAAAATAATCTAATTCCATTTCAGTGAAACTGACAGTTAATTAGAATATTATTGTTTGTATTTTTGCGGAGAACTACATTCTATGCCTCATTGGCGCTTTTCAGTGGATGTCAATATCAACTGCAAATATTTGTTTTATTTCCTGTACCATTATGATGCATTATTAGCTGATATTAACAGTTTTCCGATGATCAGTCTTTGTCTAATTCAACATTAAAGAAGCAAATCTCTCCTTGTCATGCTTGTGGGGTCGGGTTTGTGAAATGAATGTGGAATGGTCTTAATCGGCTCACGAAGATCACTTATTTATTTTCATCCAGAAAGTGAGATCTTTCATAGTTGTGGGGGGAATTTGAAATTGATTGTTGCCCAGGTCAAGCTTCATCGTCCGTTTGAACTCTCTCAGAAATATAAGATTCTACTCACGAGAAGTTAACGAATGATGTGGATTCATTGCTAATTGACGGTTCAGTTGTACACTTCATGTCGAGTGAGACCAAAGCAGTTGATGAGAATTCCATAAACACGTAAAGTGTATACTGAAAATTGTCGTCCCAAACATACTAGTGAATGATACCGAATGGTGCACGACAGCAGCATGGGCCGTGGGAGAACCTGGAATCATCCTCAAGAAGCTGACACAGACGATTGCGGATCAGGCACAAAAACGTTTATCTCGAAAGTTGTGACAGCTGCATGGGTGAGGGAGGGGGGTTATGAGAAAGATTAAAAGAGTGTAAAAGAAAACCTCACCATCTTGATCTGA
>JAVTVY010009655.1:0-44040 GCA_036873755.1 Hanleya hanleyi
ACAATCAGATTTCCCGACCCCCAAAATCACTTAAAAGTGCTATTATTCATATTTCTAGCCCTTTTAGTTATTTAACTACGATTGACCTCTAACCCGGGTGGCGACCATATTGAATTTCGCCAATATGGCGCTCGTCAAAAATCGAAATAGTACGGTATGGGCGACATATGGGCCAAATTTGGTGCTTTTGGAAGAATGTGAACCAAAAAATGCCTAACAGCCCTGACTATTTACCGAATTTGGATTCTTAGTAAATACATATTTATATTTGCGGACAAAAATCCGCACACAAACATATATATTAAACTGTAACTGTGTTTGTTCGGCTGCCATGGTGTCGCTGTCGATGTATATGAATAATAAATTAGATTTTGTCGGAGGAAAAGGGATGAATCCTTATATGCTGGTATAATTGAGTTTGTTGCATATTATCAGTCGTTTTCATTGAGAATTCATTGTGCAGCATGGTGGTAATTATGAGATCGATAAGGGTATTTCATGTAAATTCTTAATATTTCCCAGAAAAAAAAACTTAGTCTGGATATGATTGCTGCCTGTCATAAACTGAATTAGAGTTCTCAAAACTAATCAGTAATTATATCATAACATATATATGCTCAAAACGGTAGAACTAGCCAGTAATTATACGGTAACATACATATAAATGATGAAAGGACTATATATGTTCTCTTTGTTCGAATATTTACGTGATTACGTCTGGTGAACGTGTTGGTTTTTTGAAATTCCGATTGTGAATTAAATACAAATAATATTTTCTAAACATTTCAACCGGGTAAAGAAAACTGTTGAAATTATTTAGGCATAATCTGAAGCTTCCATACCAACACAGATACTAACTGTTATGGTTGCTCATATCACCTGGTAGGGGGGCGATGACTGTTTCGTGCAATGACTGTCTCGTGGTCGCAACTTTTGCACCCTTTTCATGACTTTTTGGCTTTATGATCCTAGCATGTCTGTTTACTAAATGTCCATTTTTTTCCAACCTTCTCTCCAGATACAAACAACAGTCTACTTAACACTATAAAAACGAAAACTATGAGTCTTACGTAGTACATGGAGTTTCTGGACTCAGTGATCATGACCGTTTACATTGAATTCCTGGACTCAGTGATCATGACCGTTTACATTGAGTTCCTGGACTCAGTGATCATGACCGTTTACAATGAGTTCCTGGGCTCAGTGATCTTTACAGTTTACACTGAGTTTCTGGGCTCAGTGACCTTGGCCGTTTACATTGAGTTCCTGGGCTCAGTGACCTTGACAGTTTACATTGAGTTCCTGGGCTAAGTGACCTTGACCGTTTACATTGAGTTCCTGGGCTCAGTGACCTTGACCGTTTACATTGAGTTCCTGGGCTCAGTGAACTTGACCGTTTACATTTTGACCTCAATCACGGTATCCGGCACATCGCTTTCCACTAATATAATGCATCCAATCAGAACAATGTTACCTTCATCGGATTCCTGCCTTTTTTTCTAAAGTGGCCTTGACCTTTAACTTCAATAGGTTTCTTTTGTGCCTAATTGCATCATCAGGAGGAGAAAGGAAAGGAGAATAGGACTTCGCCAGGTATAGTATCAGTGATGAATGGGAAACAAGTAATTCTGTATGGGCTACTAAGGTGTGCTTTGCGTCTCTTTCTTCAAAGCCGCCTCTATCATCACTTGGTCTTTACGAACCTCTTGTTCAAGATTCATTAATCGAGAATCTCCAAGAACAGTTAGCAGTATTTCATATTTCCCTACCCCCAGTTTATTGATGACCTCGAGAGCGGTCAGAAGTTCAGCGGCAGTCTTCTTATTATTAGCCATAGCTCCCTTGTCCAAGTGAGTTCTCATGTTGGTTTGGAATGATCTGTACTGGGTCATCCTCGGTGAGATTTTCCGATGAACCTTCTCAAGCAGCTGCTGATGCAGTCGTTCGCTCTCCAATGGTTTTGCTGCAAATATACAAATATTAAATGGCGTTATATAGAACGCTGTTTGCTAGGTTTCATCCATTCGCTTTTGCCAAATCCGTTATAAGTTGGTCTACAAATGTAATACCCAGGTCATAACATCATTTCAAACCTCTACCTGGAAGCTCTGAATATCCTCTAGGTGGTTCCCAGCTGTCTGCTAACAGGATTCTCTGCATACATAATCTTGAGTGTATATGATCGTTAAATACAATGGTACGCTGGCATTAAAATCGTATTTCGTTTTTTTTCTGATAAATGACAACAGATTTGCATGAGCTTCAATACAAGGATTCCTGTACACTACAACTTCAACCCCGCACACGCACATGCTTCCAGACTCACACATACAAACATACTAGCCTTAAGAGGAATTTCGCATTTAATTGTGCAACATTGTAACGATCGTCCACAATGTTGTTGACGAACGCTCTTTTCGTAATACTGTTGCATAATAACATCCTCCTTAAATTTGTCGTTTCTTATAGAAAAATTGCATATTGAAAAAGATCAGATATCAGAAAATTTCTTAGGAGAAGTGTGATTGCCAATGCCTTTTTGTCGGTTGTGACAAACAATCAACTGACAGAAAAGGCACCCCTGATTTACCATTCTGGTCCTATCTTGCACACCTCAATATAAATTTGAACTTACATTTTACTGGTTCAATCGAAACATCTTCTTCCTTCATGGATTTTCTGATTCTCTCTTCTCTTTTCTCGATTTCACTTCGTAGCTTCAAGAGATTGGAATTTTCCAGAATTTCCAGTAGAGCTTGATAGCTGCCTTTCTGTATGAAATTCTCCGACTCAAGCTTGTCAAGGACAGCAAGAACTCTTCCGTCGTTATTCTTGAGGGTTCCCTGTGAAAGATAGGGTTTAACAGCTGTAAGAAACGACCTGTAATCCGACATTGTAGGATCAAGTTGATTGTCAATGTGACCAAATAAGTCTCTGTGCTGCTGTTCGCTCGACTTCTTTTCCTGGCCAACTTTTCTCGCTATATCTGGAATTTCTCTTCCATATTTTTTCATGGTGGCTTGTATTTCACATTGTTTTTCTTCGACCTGAGTCTTCAATTTCATCATTGAACTGTGTTCTAGAATATCGAGAAGAACTGCGTAATTTCCCACGACTATCTGTTCGTCTGTCTGAAGGGCTACGAGGATCCTAGTAACGCTTTCCTTGTTCGCTTCTAAAATTGCCCCAGAAAGGTATGACCTTGCCATCGTCAAGAACGACTTATATTCCTGCATTAGGGGAGATAGATTTCTGCTCACAAACTCGAAGAGACAGTTATGCATGTTGCCGGGAATATTCTCGTCAGCGGCTTCTGAGGCCAGTTCGGGCAATGGCAGTCCCTCTTCTAGCATTGTGTCCCGTATTCCAGTCTGCATCTTCTGCACCTTTACACTTAGTGAGTTCAAATGAGCATCACTTAGGATTGTTATCAATTTTCTGTAGTCTCCTTTAGAAAAAACACCTTTCAATTCCATGGCTTCCAGAATTTCCACAGCATTCACGTGTTTCTCCACGTCAGCCTGCGGAAGATAGGCATCTCTGATGATAGTCAGAAACGACCTGAATTCGTCCTGATCAAGTTGTGAACCGATCTGGTCAAATACCTCTGCATGTTGTCTAGCTGAGGACTTCTTCTCTTGAGCATCTGGAAGCAACATATCCTTGGTCACATCAATACATTCATCTTTCATAGCATGTCTTATGATATCACCCTTCTCTCTAACATCTGTCTGAAGGGACTTCAAGTTGGAATCTCTTAGAATTCCTTCCAGTATGTCGTAGTTTCCTGCCCTTATAAAACCTCCATCCTCCAGGATGTCTAAAATATCCACTACAGTTTGCTGGTTGGTCGCCACTGTCCCCTTGGGGAGATAGGTCTTCACGTGGTACAGGAATGACTTATATTCCCTCATCTCTGGGACAAGGTGCTCGTGGATATGTTCTCTCAATAAACTGTGCAGTTTTGAGCTCAACATCGCTTCCCCAGGTGAAACATTGTACTCGGGCAGAATCGGTTGATCCTCTACCATCATTGCGTCATGGATGGGTTTGATTCGGGACTCCAATCTTACCACCAGCCACATAAGCTTGGCATCCTTTAGGACCTGGAGCAAAACATTGTATCTTCCTACCCCTATGATGTCTCTGTCCTCAAGTGTTTTCATGATTAAGCTGATATCTTCTTTTGTCTCTTCTAAATCGAATCTCTCAAGATAAGAACCGACAATTGTGAGAAATGATCTGTATTCGGGCATGGCTGGTACGAGGTTTGCTTGCATGAAGGCCACAAGCTCGTTATGGAGACAGAGGCTGGATTTGGTAGCTGATATTGTATCTGTAAAGGAAAGAGATCGAAGCAACTCTAAATACATGAACAAATATGTCTTAAAATTCTATTCTCTAATATCCCAACAATTGTTGACCACTGCTCACAGCCCGAGTATCGTGATCCACGGCGTAAACGTCATATCCCATATTGCGATACCACTGACCGTTGCTGATTTCTTTAGTGATTATGTGGAGAGATATTTTGTCATAATATAACGCTTACGTAAATATAAGTTCTCATTCTCTGATGCTCTATATTTCTCCATATATTTCTATCACAAACGGACTTGGCTATGATAACTGATTTAAAACTATGATATGATATGATCTTTGAAATGGTGCCCTGTGACTGGGTTGGGTCGGGTGGAGTCAGAAAGCTAGATGGGCTAACGCAATCACCCTATGTGCAATGTACTAGTAGTATTATCCGGAACGCTGCAATAAACGGCATACACATTTTTTAGATGAAACATTATGCGTGAAGAGGATTTTTTTTATTGCGATAACTTCAGCATAATGGGGAACAGAAATGAAAATTTTTAAATTCTGGGGGAGAGATAGGCTGTTGTCATATTTTCTAAAAACAAAATTGAATATATTCCTATTGGTTGCTCAGATAATGCACTTTAATGATGTTTTGGTCTGGTACAAATGAGCTTTGATGATTTGTGAATTAGAAATAATTAAATAGACAAATAATGACATTTTCTCTCCTAAGATTCTGATTTGGCATTCCTTTAACATTGTGTTGGCATGTCATTGGGTATCGCTGTCGAAACTTGTTTGCCAATAGTTTAAGAAATATGGTTACCACAGCAAGCGATATCCAAGAGGTTTATTCCAGGAACTTTAATACTTGAAGTGATTTGTTTAATCAATATGAATCGCATAGACCTTTGTTACTCCATATTCGGTAATTAAGATTTAGTAACATCCGCATTTTCCATAATAAGCTCTTGGTAGACTGTTGCTATGGTAACTGTATTCCTAAAAGTAATTCAAATTCTACTAAATTTGCATACTGCTATAAATAAGCAACATGCTAAGTGTAAAGGAGATTATGCTTGTAGTTCCGGGCATATTTCAGCATGAATTTTGTTCATTATCTGGTGGTCACTTGGTGAAATCACCAAATCATCATTTGCATAAAACCACTGAATATCATTTAGACTTCAAACTACAATATCTCGGCAACCGTTTGGAGTATCTGCATACGGTAAGCCGCATCTTACTCAGAATCACCCTAAATGTTACCCCATGCCCTTTAAGGGCTGTAACCTCGGGTTCAAAATACATGCTTTGCCGGTCGTCTAAAAATAGCAAAAACCGCCATGTTTCCTTCCCATAGTGCAATGCGAACCACGAGTAAATTTTTGTCTCACGCATTCTGTACGTGTAGGCACGGAATGAAAATTGCTGAAAAAATTATTTCAAAGGATTTTTTACATGATTTAGTCAGACTCCTTTCATTCTAGAACAGTTCAATGATATTCCAGGTCCCTGTCAGCTTCTGACACTGTCTATAAACAAACTTATGACGGTGATTTTCCAGAGGTCCATGTTGAAGGCATTGCTGTATCTGAATCCTGCTCCTGAAAAAGGGGCAATAACTCTTTTTTTTCCACTTTCAGGCGACCGGCAACTGATGTATTGACGATTTTTGTACAGCATGTCATTATTACTATATCCATTCTTTTTCCAGGTGAGAATATTTTGGTGAATATATATGTGTGCTCATGTGCAATTTTAGCATTCAAAATCTTATTATGAGTAGGAAATAATTTGTCTGATATCGAAAAAATATAATTAGAATGTAAAAATCGATCCGAAACTACCACGAACTAAATTCACAGGGAAAGACACAGTATAAACTAGAGCAAAACGTGTTTGTCGATAACTTTCCTTTAAAAATCCAGCGACATTTCTTGATATATTTCATTCGCGTTTTCAAGCACCGTAACCAAGGTAAAATGGTAACATTTTTATAGAAAAGTTGACTTTCATGGAAAACAATGTTCTGGGTTCTTTTCAAAGCTTCCAGAATGCGCTAGCTTCTTGATGTGTTCAAAAAACTGATCACTGAGACAAGCCATCAAACTTTCTTCAAAGCGGATTACATTCTTGGCATATTCCTGGTTTATGGACCTGCTTGAAATTGTCAATAACCGTACGTATGTCAGATTCGGTAAAACCCTTTAACAATATTCGAACTACAAGCGATATCTGTTCTCGTCTCAGAAAGAAACATCGATTTCCAAGTGAAGTCACGGAAAATGTACTAGACCTGGAGGTAACACGCAATCATATTTGGAACTATTTCCCTTTACAAATAAAAAAAAATGGGTACTCCTATACGTAGACTACAACAAAGAGAGAATGTTACAGTTCAGGCATCCATCTATCTCATCCAGGATACTACTATTCCATGGGAACTGACGTATAAATGTCTCACCATGCACGAGCGTGTAAGCCCGCAATCATGAGCGAGACTGCAGGAACTTATTCGACGCGGCTATACTTTCAAATTTGGTCATAAATATCACTAATGATCGAAGCGTCACTTGAGAACACCTTGAAAATATACGGACTCTCTTGGGAAGAGATCTAAAGTCGTTAATAATTTGTACCCTGGCTTGGAGACGGCCTATATTTTCACCTAAGACGGTCATAATCTTGCCATGCATGTGATTTAATATATATATATATAGAATGTAGGTTCAATAACCAAGGAAACACGTCAATACCGATTCAAGTCTTTTACTGTACATCATAAGTGTTCCGTTCAGTATACATCAGTCAGCAATCTGGACTCTCCACTAGTTGGATCACAATCAGAGTCAGAATGTCTTCATATACAGAGCACTTATTCAGGTGTCAGTGTCAGATTGATAAGAATCCGATAAGTTCGCTTTATCAGCTTATCAAACGCATCAGAATCATCAGATCATCATAATCGAATCATCAGTCATCAGATTGACTGCAAATAGAATAAAACCTTATTCAGAACAAAACCACATTAATGTGAACAGCGCAGCATGAATTCTAATGACTTCAATTACAGCTAATGTCAATTTTACTTCAGTGTTGTTACTAACGTACACATGTTCAGTTCCAAGACAAACAGACGAATCAGTGTTGTGAACTATTTCGCAACTCAAGTACACGTTTTGCGGCTTTGCCGTTTTCAACACACATATAGCATTTAATAACGATTCACATAGTATAAAAAGAGATAGTTACCGTTTATGGTAGACCTCGGTAATAAACAAACTTTAAGGAAATTCATTCCACACGTCTAATCGACACAAAATGTCTTCTCGCGCTGACATGTGCGCGCCACAACCTCACAAACAATGAAAAGTCTAACAGGTACCGAGTCGGAAACGGACTAACATGCTCAGAGTTTGAAATAACATAGACAGTGCTGTTTGGCCGCTACATACCGCCCCCTTAATTGTGACTGGGGGAAAGGCACAATTACAACACCACTGCAACGACGGTCAAACAGAGAAAACACATAAAGAATAGCAATATAATTCAGCATACCGACCAGAAGAAAAGATCTACGCGCTACTGTCCAAGTCACCTTCAAGTATTAAACAGAGCTTAGCGATAGGACGCTGAAGGATGGTTGTCTCGGTCTTGACCTTTCCCATCCGCACCAAACCTTTCTTGTCACTGGTGGCTTCAATCACGCGTCCAAGGCACCACGAGTTTCTTGGTGAGCTGTCCATAATCAGAACAATATCGCCAATGCTTACGTTGCGCTGAGGACAGATCCACTTCTGCCGCTGCTGAAGTAAAGGTAAGTACTCTCTGATCCATCTACCCCAGAATACGTCTGCAAGGTATTGTATCTGACGCCACCTTCTTCGCATGTAATTGTCTGTCTTGTCAAAGGTTCCTGGGGGGAAGTACTCGCCAGGACGCAAGAGAAGGATGTGATTAGGAGTCAGTACCTCCAGATCATTCGGGTTGTTTGGCGATTCTGTAAGCGGGCGGCTGTTTAGCACTCTCTCCGCCTCGCAAAATAAGGTCTGAAGACCTTCGTCATCAAGCTTGATGACCTGTTCGTGCATTAACGAATACAGGATTTTTCTCACAGAGCGAATTAATCTCTCCCATACGCCACCTAAGTGCGATGCAGCCGGGGGATTGAAGTCCCAGCAGATTCCTTTCTGCGACAATGTTTCTCGAATCCTTGAGGCATTTCATTTTTCGATTTCCTCTCGGAGCTCACGCTCTGCACCGACTAAATTTGTCCCATTATCCGATCGCATATATCTCACTGGTCCACGTCGTGCAGTAAAACGTCGTATTGCATTAATACAAGAGTCGGTGTCAAGGGAGCACGCAACTTCGAGATGTACGGCTCTGACAGTCAGGCAGGTGAAAATAACGCCATACCTCTTGACGATACTTCTGCCACGTTTGATTTCAAATGGACCAAAGTAGTCCATGCCTGTCCTAGAGAAAGCTGATTCGTCAGGAGTGAGGCGACTGCTAGGAAGATTAGCCATCTTTTGCTCTCCACCTCTCGCCTGATACCTCCTACAGGTGACGCAACGAAAGATCATGGTTTTGATGGCTGAGATCGCACCTACACCCCAGTACTTCTGCCTTAACACCGCCAAGATGGAATTCTTTCCCAGGTGCCCAATCGTTCTATGTATATGGTCCAGTATCAACTTCGAAACAGTCGATTCTCTGGGCAAGACAATTGGGTGCTTCGCATCATACGGGATGTCTGCACGCTCGAGGCGCCCACCCACGCGTATCAAGCCATCAACCATTACCGGATCCAACTTGTACAGAACAGAAGATTTCTTCAGCCTGCTGCCGGGTGTTGCACCGTTAAGAGATTCAAGATCTTCCTGAAAATTCTGTCGCTGACTATATTTGATAAGCGATATCTCTGCCTTTTGCAAGATATCCACTGTCAGGAAAACAGATTTGATTCTCTGTCGGGCTTCCGCAAGTCTGGCCGTTTGGGTCTCTAGTATTTCGCTATCTATAATCTGTTTTCGACGGTAGTAGGTAGCAACTCGATCCAGGTCGGTTTTCCAGGGAGGTAACTCTTGGTTCCCCTTTTTCTGCCAGGGGGCGCCACCAGTCCCGTATGACGTCACTTCCCGTCTGGGTGAATGGAGCGAGTAGTAGGGAGAGGGGACGAAGGCCATTATTTTGCCGGGGGAGGTAACTCTTGCATCCACCAGGGGGCGCTGTTTCCAGGTTAAAGGTATAGGGGACGCCCCATCGCCTTTTACCTCTGTGGCGCCAGGGGGCGCCACCAGCTGCGTGTGTATTCCTCCGCGGTGATGCGGTCTGGTGGTGATGCGGTCGCGGGAAAAAGCTTCCGCGGAGAAAAAGTAGTCCCTAGACTTGAAATACGCTGCATGGTCCGATTAGGTCGAGTGAGGTATCAAAGTGAAGCATTCGTGAAGGGGCATCCAGTCATGGGTGGGTGCATGTAAAATTAGGATTTTTTCCCGAAACTATAAAAAGCGGAACACGGACTTTACCCCTAAAATAGGGGAAAACCCCTATCAACTCTAGCCAAAAGGGCTAATATCGGTCCCCGGGCTTATTGGGGCCTGCCTATCAAGTCAATGGGGTGGGTGCATGTAAAATTAGGATTTTTTACCGAAACTATAAAAAGCGGAATACGGACTTTACCCCTAAAATAGGGGAAAACCTCTATCAACCCTAGCCAAAAGGGCTAATGTCGGTCCCCGGGCTTATTGGGACCTGCCTATCAAGTCAATGGGGTGGGTGCATGTAAAATTAGGATTTTTTACCGAAACTATAAAAAGCGGAATACGGACTTTACCCCTAAAATAGGGGAAAACCTCTATCAACCCTAGCCAAAAGGGCTAATGTCGGTCCCCGGGCTTATTGGGACCTGCCTATCAAGTCAATGGGGTGGGTGCATGTAAAATTAGGATTTTTTCCCGAAACTATAAAAAGCGGAATACGGACTTTACCCCTACAATAGGGGTCTGTATTATACAATATAAGGGAAAATGCCTGTATGGGGTATGGGGATGGTCATTTTTTTTTCGTGGGCTTTACTATGGGTTGTGGGGTCGCGTTTTTCTCGTCTCGCCAAGAAAATGACAATGGGAAGGGTCCCGGAGCGAATCGGTGAAATTTTTGGGAAAAGTCACCGAGGTCTGTATATAGGCCCATAGGCTGGCCATGGGGGGTATAGGTCCAACCTGGGAAATTCACACACGTTCATTGTGATATGGGTTGCTTGGATTTATTTTTCACGTCTCGTCATTTAGAACACGACGGGAAGGGTCCTGGAGCGAAACGGTGAAATTTTTGGAAAAAGTCACCGAGGCCTGGGTAGGCCCATAGGCCTATACTGCATGGCTATGGGTGTATAGGTCCATACGGGGTGGACGTTTTGGGATCTAGGTGGGCCACTAATGGTCCGATGGGGTCGAGTGAGGTATCAATGTGAAGCCTATGTGAGGGGGCAACCGATGGGATGGATGTGGGGTAGGAATATCGTGATTCTGCGCATGCGCAATAGACAAAGTGTATGGAAATAGACGTTTTGGGATCTAGGGGAGCCACTAGTGGGCCGATTGGATCGAGTGAGGTATCAATGTGAAGCCTATGTGAGGGGGCATCTGATGGGATGAGTGCGGGGTTGAAATATCGTCACTCTGCGCATGCGCAGTGGACAAAGGGTATGGAAATAGACGTTTTGGGGTCTAGGTGGGCCACTAGTGGGCCGATGGGATCGAGTGAGGTATCCATGTGAAGCCTATGTGAGGGGGCTAGACTAGGGTGTCGTTTCCATTCTGCTGCGCAGGTCACGTGGGTTGTGACGTCACTTCCGGGTTTCACCTCCAAACCCAGAAGAGTTCCAATGTTCTCTTAGACGTCCGGAGGTTCAACCTCCGGGGGTTTTCCCGGCCCGGCCCGGCCCCCCAGCGCGCGCGGGTTCTCCGGCCGCAGCGCGCGCGCGCGCGTCATCACCGGCAGTGCGCGGATGAATGTCGGGTCAAAAGGTCAAAGGTCACATCCAGGTCAAAAGGTCCAAGGTCTCCCTTTCGGCAAGGTTCGGAAACAATGTTGCGGCATCGCTATACAGAGCTTGAACCCCAAAAGGGGATTGTAAATTAACCTGGGAAGGATGGGCAGTTCCATTTGGACCAATCAGCGGTCGAGAAAAAGAGCCAATGAGCGATCGATAAAAGAACCAATGGACGGGTACTAGAATTTCGCTCACGTCTGCGCCTAAATCCGGGTACTGGGATGCTTTCGCCTACGTCCGCGCCTACATCCGGGTTCTTGTACACCCGGGTAATGTTTTCTGGACATGGATGGGTTACCTTTGGCTCCATTCTTGGCCAGTGATTGGCTAATACGGTGTTCAAAGCCAGTTTCATGCATTATGCTCATATAGAAAACACACAAGACAGGGTTTTTTGGTGAGATCTCATTTTTTTTATTCAATGAACAACAACAACGTGAGAACAACCACGTGAAAACTGAAGCCCAGAACAGGGGGCTTGTACATTGAAAGAACTGGAGCCCAGAAAAGGGGGCTTGTAAACTTAAGCCCAGAACAGCGGGCGTGTGTACATTGAAAGAACTTAAGCCCAGAACGGGGCTTGTACATTGAAATGATGGGCGGCCCAGTCATATACGAGTACATCGCGGTCCTCGGCCTTGGGGTACTCGTGAAACATCTGTACGATGGTAGATAAGGGTCTTCCCCGGCATCGATGGTACAGGTAAAACAAGCCATATTGTCCGCACACGCTACTGGCCAGGCTTTGCAACGTTTGACTGTTCCAACACCACGTCTCTGTGCCTTGATCCATGAAGTCTGTTAAATCGGGATGGAGGGGTGGCAGGCCGTACGGGTCAAAGTATTCGCCCTGCTGTTCTGTCGAGTACACGCCCACCCAATGTTCACCGGGCCGATCCATCGGGCCCGTGTTGAGAACGTATGCAGCAGGATACATACGGTCTAATGGGAACACATCTCGGGCGAACACCCCTTGAAAGACCATACGTGTCTCTGGGTCATTCTCCAGCACGGTAGTTATCTGGTCTGTATCCATGTTAGGTGGAGAAGTCACACAGGACGTTGCGCGCCTTGTCCACTTGAATGATGTTGTCAAACTCGGCGTAGCAGATCACATTGGCGGTGGTCCCGAGTGCTCGTGCAAAGTGGATTTCCAACCGTAAATTGCCTTGCTTGGCTAGGGCCAGCTGATGGTCGTTCTCTAAGGTGGGGGTCAGATCGAAACAGAACAACGTGTATCCGTTCCCGTAGTCCTCCCGACTGATCAAATTCTCTTCGTCCTGGTTGATTTGACCGGTGGCTGTAAACAGGCTCTGATAGGCTCGAATGAAATTCCTGCGCCCAAACTTCGGTGTTAAGGCCGTGGCTGGGACCTGTTGTCCATCCACATGCAGGGTCACAAAATTGATGCCGAAATGTTTAAAGTCAAACGGATTCTCCGGGTAGGCTCCGCTGAAACTGGTATTTTCCACACAGGCCAGGATCAATCGCTTGGGTAGTTCCCCCAGGAACAGGTTTTCTTTGTTGGCGCTCATATTTCCAGCAGGCACAGAGAACACTTTGGTTTGTAGACGTCGGATAGGGTACTGGGCTGGTTTTGTTTCCAAGGCTTTCATGTGTCCCAATTGAACGGCTGGATTCGGTTTCACTTTTCGGACATACAGGACTGCCTCTTGGATAACAATCTTATAGTCAGCTGCATGCCCATCTACGTTAGTGGCCATCAAGGCGAAGGTCGGAGGCGCCCGTATCAGTCGGATTTTGATGGGGATCTTGTTCAAGAGGTACCGGTCTTGCATGAACATGCCTGCGTGTAGTCGACCCATGAGATCCACCGAGGCACCGTTCGCAGTGAAAGCCTTCCGTTTGTTATATCCCACATTGTCCACCGTGTCCATGTGCTCGGGTGTGTCCTGGTAGAATAAAGCGGCTGTCAGCTGAGATTTTTAGCCTCTCGGCCATACAACAGTGTCTCGATGTAGGCTCGATAGCGGTACGTGTTGGTCGAGTCACTGATGAGTTTTTTCGCTGAGAAAAATATCCACCTGTTGAAACATCGAGTGCAGCCAGAGATTCGTCGGGCCCACCGTTGCAGCTTGGATGATTCTGGAGCCATCCCCATTGACCACCTTGGCTTTCACATACAAGTATGTATGGGCTAAATCCATATAGGCCGTATCCGCATTACTGATGGTGAACTCGATGGGCCCTGTTTCGTTGATGCTGGAGAGCGGGAGATGCTCCACCCATAATCCTTGTTCGACACTGGTCTGTGTGAGCGGCACGGTCCACAAATCAAATTCACTGTTGGTGGAGGGGCAGGACTCGCCGTGGATCAAGGACATGTTTAAGAAAAGATATCCTGGGTCTTCGATGTGCGTCGTCGCTGGGTCGGTCGTCGATTGGTGCGTGGTCTCGGTGGGGCAGCTCTTTTATTCCCTACGGTGCGTTGTGTTTTGGCCACCAAGACGCCTCCCGCTTCTTTGGGCCGCCGTTTCAAGGATTCTTTGGGTGCCGTACCCCCCAAGACATCACCGGCCACTTGCAGTCCACTGCGTACCGCTTGTTTGCCGATTGCTTTCACCCCACGCATCACCAAGGGCAGGAACGTTTTGACGATGCTGCTGAGTATGTTCCCCAGCCCATGTCCTTGTTGCATGCGTGCACCGCTAAATACCGGAAAGCCACCCCCGGCCTGTTGGTCATAATAGTCCATATAGCTGCGTGCATCGCACTCGTAAGGTACTTTCATTGTGCAAAGTGGGGAGCACGTGCTTTTCGAAAATGAAGTGTCAGCACCACTTTTCCTCGTTCGAATGCCACTGGTCGTCCCGTGTCATCTCTTATATCCACCGTGATAGTGTTGATGTCGGTTTGTCGGACGGGCAGGTAGAGCATGTGGGTGAAACTGTGGGTGACTTCTCCATACGTCTTTTTAATGGGGACCACCCGTAACAGAGGTGTGTTGATATCGCCCACGATGTGGTTGTCCACCACGTCCGACGTAGAGTCCGTACATACCCGACTTCATATCCATCGGGATCTCGCCTTGGTGGGCGGTGGGACCAGCGAACGTCTGTAGATCGAAACCCAGCATTTGCTGTAGGATAGGACTCAGTACGACATTCGCGTTGGCGGTGACGATAAGCTGTGCCTTGTCGTTGTGTGCGTTGTAATCGAAGTCCACGTGATTCTTGAAGGGAAAGGATTTGATGGGTTTTGAAGTATTCGAGACCTCCCGTAGAGCCTTATAATGCAACAGTCTTGACAGCCCACCCATGAACTCCTTGGGAATATCGTATTGGCCTTCGGGGAGGGTGAGTCGGGTGTTTTTGCCTTCGTAGGTCACGTCGTACCACACTTCATTGGCTCGCACGTTGTACCACGAGTAAGGGTATTGGATATCCACGAGGTCACATTCCCATCGTCCAGGTAAATGCAACGGTTGCGGGTCACGTACTTGGCCACGGTGTTGTCAGGAAACACATCCAGCGAACTGTTACTGGATAGGGTGAGGTAAAACATGGCGACTGAGCTGTCCTACTGCTGCTGTTGGTTTTAGTAGGTGTTCCAGGCCTTGGGCGGTTGTGTCCGGCGTCGTGTTCGTCGCGGTGACTTGCTACGTGTCACGGCTCTGGAGATGTGGGGTGTCCTGATCAATGATGGTTTTTTAAAGGTCTGAAAAGAAGGTGCCCGTTGTGGTGGTGGTGTTTTGGGGGGTGACTCCTATTCCCATTCGGATTCCCAAGAAGGTAGTGGGCCACTCGGCGATTGCTGGGTTCGGTGCATAAAGGCCCAGCGGTGGGGGTTCCCCACCAATTCCTGTGGTACATGCATGTCTTTCAAGCCTTGAGCGAAGACCTCCCATCCTCGAGGATCCGTGTGCGACCTGCGTTTACGCATCAGGTCATTCACTAAATCCGTCATGTGGGTCCCGGGACCACCTGATTCTGTACCAGTAGTTCGCCTTTATCATTCCAAGTCATGTTAGGATTCTGTTTCATCCGTTGTAATACCAGGCCAGCTTGTTTCTTGAACGATGCAGGTACACTCTTCAGCACTTCGTCTTCCACCCACTGTGGGGCTGTGGGTGCTACCCCTGATAATGGCGGCTGTTGGAGCGGTGCTGAAGTCGGCGGTGTGTCACGTGGTGGTGGTGGTGGTGGGGGTGGGGTAGAGAAGGTTTTGTATTGGTCCGTGAACGTCATGTACCGTTGAAGCGTCTCATTGTACCGTTGTACTTTCTCACTGTCGCTTAACCTCGGTCTCTGTAAGATCTGTTGCATCTCTCCATCGAGGGTGTTTATGGTCTTCACCGTAGGTGGGACAGGGTAGGGCGATTGGAGGTTTCGAAGGAACCGTGGTTCGACGAGGACCATTTTTTTCGTGTGGTTCATTGTCGGCCGAAGAGTCCACCCAATACTGGACCCAACACGGAAGCGGCCAACGGTGCTAAGATGGCCCCGAGAAGCCGCCTTTCTGTAACACCTTTTTCTTTTGTGTTTGAGAGACTCGCTTCTGGACTAAGGTTCGGAGACCTGTCTTATGCTTGGTCAACTTGGTCTCCTGAGCCGGAGTCAGTGGTACGTTGCCTTTTAACAGGTTGTACCCGATCTCGCACAGACAGCGTACAAGGTCAGGGTCCGCACCGCGTACAATGGTTCGGACTAACTCAGGTGGGGCCGTCTTCAATACACGGAGCGTGGGAGCGTGCTTCCGTACTCGCGCAGACATCATGTACAACTAATGCTAGAACCCACAACTCTGCTCCTTTTATCTACTTCAGAGAACAGAGACAAAGTCAACCATGCTGTGGTATTCATTCTTTTTATTATCCCCATCATCAAACACACACACCCCAGCTGGGGGCGCCACTATGGGTGTGTTTACACTATTTTTGCATGTACATGTGGTGGGTCTCTCCGGGAAAGATGCCGGTCCGTAGTCGAAGGTGGTCGGGGGTGGCTTGCTTGAGGTCGAAGAGCATATACCCGTGCTGAGGGGTTGTGGCATCTTTAAAGGCTTCCAACGCAAACGGTGTGCGGCCGGGATACATCTGTCTCGCCAGGTGCAGCAGTTGAGTGGTATCTCTCGGGTTTTTGAAGACCATCAGGTAGTGGGCATTTAAGCTGATGTTCCGATGTTCTTTGTTTTTACTGAACAGATTCTGCACAATGTAGATGATGCTGAGCCGTCGATGGTGGCTGCCTTTGGTAAAGAGTTGGGTGACCCGCGCATCCGTCTCCGCCATGAGATCATCCAGAACCACCAAGGTGTCGGGTTCCAAATCGGCCAGGTTGGGTAGGCCTTCCACGAACGTGATGTGGGGCATTGCTGCATACGCTTCCTGCCATTCTCCGTAACACCACACGACTCGGGCAATGGGTGGGGTGATCATGCTGTCGGCGTGTTGAAGGAGCTTCCTGACGAAGTGCGTTTTGCCGGAACCCGTCGGTCCTGCGATGACGCAAGTGAAGGGATGCTGCCACCGAGGGTCCATGGTTCGAGGTGTATCCGTTGTCGTGGTAACCCGCTCTTGTAAATTTGGTACGAGTGAACTGGAGTGGTGGTGGTGGGTACAACGTCGGTCGTCGTTGTCTGTTCACTGTGAGGGATGATGGTGGTGGGTACAACGTCGGTCGTCGTTGTCTGTTCACTGTGAGGGATGAAATCCGGTGGGTTTTCAGACGTAGTGGGTGTACTTGGTGTAGGTGTGGAGCTTGGTGTGGAGCTCGATGTGGCTTGTACACGTGGTGTGGTGGTGACTGGGCTCGATACGGGGTTGACTTGTGCTATCTGTAGACTGGTGTTCTCAGTTGGTTAAGTAGCGTGCTGACATAGGCTACGTCGTAAAACACACCTCCGTACAACACACTCAGCAGGGTTAGCAGTATCACCACAAAGCCCACTTGCGCTTTGCGCGTTTTGGGAGACGCTGTGTTCAGAGGCAGCTGCTGCTTGTCCATAGCACCGTGGTCGAACGTGGAATGAAGGATGACGGTAGTGGTGTCTGGCTTTATAGTCGTTTCACCTGGTTGGCCGCCACCCAGGAATTGAAGGAACTGGGCCAACCTTGCGATTTCACGAAATGAAACAGTTTGCCACGCCGACGTACCGTTTTCAAAATCTGCTCCACCGTGTAGTAGTCTTGCTGTGTTTTTACGACAGGCTGTAATTCCGTCTCGTAAAACGTCCCTAGCAACGGTTCCCCTTGAAGATCTTCCAGTTCATAGACTGGCTGCTGTCGGGGTAGGCGCCGTTTAATCAGGAAGTGCTCATCGCTCCAGTTGGGCAGGTAACTTTTCTCGAACTTGCCCTTGACTTTACTGATCCGTACAGGGTCCCCGACCTTGTACACCGCCTTCGTCGTTCGCTGCGATTGCCTGGGGTACAAGACACGCCGGACTTGGGCTTCATTGCGTTGAGTCACGGTAATGGGGGCTCTCTCTATACTCCGATGATAGGCTCGATTGTAATCACTCACAAGTTTCGGGAGAACATCGATGTACCGCCTTGTATTCTTATAGGTGAAATATTTATACATGCGGCCTTTGAATGTCCTGTTGAACCTTTCCAACACGGAAGCCTTGGTCTCGTACGTATGAAAGAAAATCACCTTCTGGGCTTTCAGAAACTGTTGGAACGGTCTGTTGAGGAATTCCGTGCCTTCGTCGGTTTGCAAATACAAAGGTTTGCGCCCGGTCTTGAAGATGTCTTTGAACGCCGCTATGAAATTCGCCCCCGTTTTCGTCCGGATGGGTACCACCCACGCATACTTCTACAGGATATCGATGCACGTCAAGATATACCGATTGTGTTTGGCAAAGGCTCTCATATCGACCAAATCCGCTTGCCAATGGGCATCTATTCCTCCCACGATGACCCGGTTCCGTTGAAAATGGCGACGGACAGATCGATGTAAGGTATAGGTGTCTTGTTTTCTTAACCAATCTCGGACTTGGGCACGTTGTATCCACTGGGGTTTGGCCGCTCGATAGAGAGCCGACAATGCACTATAGGCCGCCGGACTGTCGGGACTGTAGTATAAGTTATCCAACACCTTCTCCCAGCGCTTCATGGTGACAAAATGATGATGGACCCTGGCTCTATCGTTTATTTATAACGGGTATATCTTGGGCCGGAGTTTCTTTCTGATTTTCTTCGTTGGCTTCCACAGTGTCCATGGTAAATGACCAGTCCAACTCGTCTGATGACCGCTTGATAAGCACTTGATCCACATCTTCCACGGCATCTTCCAATGCAGACCATAGATCAGGGTGAAGGGTAAAATGCACTGTACCCCCATCTAGCCGAGCCAATTGAGCAAAGAAAGGGCCGCGTCGGATGTACACATCGTGACACAAGTGGATGAGGTCGCCGTCCAGTTCACCAGACAACACCCGTTTGAATTTGGTCCAGCCCTCCCGGGACAGACGAATGTGGGCCGGGCACGGTTGTGTAGGGTCCGCATCACAGATGTCTCCCACCTCCTCCATGATATCGACCTTATCCGCATAAACGTGCAGGAAAACCTCGGGGGTCAAGCTGAGATACGCCAGTATTATATGCTCCGTCATGGTCAGTACGTGAATGGTACCAGATTTGACTGTCTCTCGTATTTATAGGGAGAACCCCGTGAGATCAAAGGATCGGGTGGTCATGTCACTGGGCTGACTGAGCCTAGCCGGGTAATCAATGGCATCGTCGTCTGGTTCATGGCTAGACATTTGTTCATTGGGTTCTGCCGCCGCTTCTCTCAGGGCACGAGCCCACTCCAACTCGTCTGATGACCGCTCGTCCGGTGTAAACAGCTGGTCCACGATGGGCACCACTTTCTCGAAGGCTGTCCACAGATCGGGGTCTAGGGTGAAGCCTCGCGTAGGGTCTTGGTAGCGGCCCAGGCGTGGGAAGAAGGGTCCACGGTGTACGTAGATGGCATTGTCTATGTGGATGAGGTGTCCGTCGAGCTCGCCGCTCAACACCCGTTTAAATTTGGTCCAGCCGTCACGGTGTAGCGTAACCGTATTCGATACGGTCTCAGCGCGCGACCAGCAAACATCTCCACGGTCTTCCACGAGGGTGACTTTATCTTCATAGACGTGTAACCCCACCCGGGGTGTAAGGGGAAGGATGGCTCGTAGGACTGGTGACATGCTTGATCCAATGACGAACGGTGAATGACACACACTCTGTCTGACCCTCGTATTTATAGTCAGGTCCCACTGTCAATACCACAGCGCCAGGGTCAATAGGGCACAGACTATTGTGAGGCCAACCAGCCGTCGCTGGTTCCGGCGTGAGCGCTCGTGGTCCATAGCCCGAGCATCAAGGATGGCTGTCATAGTCCAGTAGTGGTGAGTGATGGCACACCTCTCCATCGAGTGCACTCTGTCGAGGACCGCTTCTGTGAACTCGTTCAGGATCTGGCGTCGCCCCTCGTTGTCGTCGCCATCTGCAAACATGGACCGGACCACTGCTCGGTAACCCGTGAGTGAATTAACCACGGTGGCATGCTGTAAAATGCGAGTCGCATAGGGTTGGATCTCCGTCATGGCTCTGCAACCGTAGAAATGAAGGTGTGGGATCCAGAGGGACGTGTTTTATAGACCATGTCACACATGCGCGCCTAGATGTAGCTCTACGGGTGTAGTCCGTGATACGTACTATTCTGATTGGTTATGTGGTTCCTATAGAGATAGTACCTTATCGACAATGGGGACTACTTGTTCCAAAGCCGTCCATAGATCGGGGTCCAGGGTAAAACCACCGTCGTCCAGACAGAGGAGTCGAGCGAAAAAGGGACCGCAGAAAATGTAGACGTCGTCACACAGGTGAATGCTATCACCGTGCAGGTCACCCAAAAACACCCGTTTCAAGGTAGTCCATCCTTCCGGTGACAAAGAGACGTGCGCTTTGGGTTCAGTCGTACACCAACACCTAAGTCCGCTATCGCTGAGGTCCACTCGTTTGGGGTACAACAATAGGGTGCAGCCAGGTGTAAGCCTCCGGGTAGCCACAGTCCCTTCTTTCACCTCGGGGTGTAGTAAGTCATCCACCTCGGGGAGTACATCTTTCAGTGCCATCCGTAAGGGTGGACAGAGTGTGATATAGGTATCTCCACTCTGTTCCAACCGGGGAAAAAGGGAATCCTCTCCAGCAGTGCGTGTGTGCACACCGACTTCCACGTGCATGAAATCCCTTTCGGGCTCTTTTCCCTGTAACAATCGTGTCAATAGAGTCCAGCCTGATAGCGATAACAAAATCTTCACCTTCTGCGGTGCGTCTTGGACCAGCTCCAGGTGATCGTCATTGACGATGAGGTAGACGTCGGACGTCAGTTGGAATAACGCAAGCTCTGTTCCGCTCGCTGCCATGGTGGAGAATGAAAAGCGAACGGTTAGAGAGGTGGCTTTATAGTGTACCTGTTGGGTAGGGTTTTATACACCGTGCGTGGCACTTGTTATACTCGCTTGCGCCATAAGGTCAATAAGGTTAGAAATGCGCTTTTTTCTACTACGCCCTGTGACGGCCCTTCGTGAAAGTCCGTGATTGTTCGATAGTGTAATGTTATTTTGTATAGGATTTCATTTAACATGAGATTTCACTAGTGAAAGCTTAAGCACAAAATGAGGACAAATAGGCCAATGACTGCAGCAATGCCCTAAATATTCTCACTTTTATACACCTACATAGAAGTACCGGGATGTAGGCGCAGACGTGAGCGAAATTCTAGTACCCGTCCATTGGTTCTTTCATCGATAGCTCATTGGCTCTTTTTCTCGACCGCTGATTGGTCCAAATGGAACTGCCCATCCTTCCCAGGTTAATTTACAATCCCCTTTTGGGGTTCAAGCTCTGTATATCGATGCCACAACATTGTTTCCGAACCTTGCCGAAAGGGAGACCTTGGACCTATTGACCTGGATGTGACCTTTGACCTTTTGACCCGACATTCATCCGCGCACTGCCGGTGATGACGCGCGCGCGCGCGCTGCGGCCGGAGAACCCGCACGCGCTGGGGGGGCCGGGCCGGGCCGGGAAAAACCCCGAAGGTTTAACATCCGGACGTCTAAGAGAACATTGGAACTCTTCTGGGTTTGGAGGTGAAACCCGGAAGTGACGTCACAACCCACGTGACCTGCGCAGCAGAATGGAAACGACACCCTAGTCTAGCCCCTCACATAGGCTTCACATGGATACCTCACTCGATCCCATCGGCCCACTAGTGGCCCACCTAGACCCCAACACGTCTATTTCCATACCCTTTGTCCACTGCGCATGCGCAGTCACGATATTTCAACCCCGCACTCACCCCATCAGATGCCCCCTCACATAGGCTTCACATTGATACCTCACTCGATCCAATCGGTCCACTAGTGGCACCCCTAGATCCCAAAACGTCTATTTCCATACACTTTGTCTATTGCTCATGCGCAGAATGACGATATTCCTACCCCACATCCATCCCATCGGTTGCCCCCTCACATAGGCTTCACATTGATACCTCACTCGACCCCATCGGACCATTAGTGGCCCACCTAGATCCCAAAACGTCCACCCCGTATGGACCTATACACCCATAGCCATGCAGTATAGGCCTATGGGCCCACCCAGGCCTCGGTGACTTTTTCCAAAAATTTCACCGTTTCGCTCCGGGCCCCTTCCCATCGTGTTCTAAATGACGAGACGTGAAAAACAAATCCAAGCAACCCATATCACAATGAACGTGTGTGAATTTCCCAGGTTGGACCTATACCCCCCTATATACAGACCTCGGTGACTTTTCCCAAAATTTCACCGATTCGCTCCGGGACCCTTCCCATTGTCATTTTCTTGGCGAGACGAGAAAAATGCGACCCCACAACCCATAGTAAAGCCCACGAAAAAAAAATGACCATCCCCATATCCCATACAGGCATTTCCCCTTATATTGTAGAATACAGACCCCTATTGTAGAGGTAAAGTCCGTATTCCGCTTTTTATAGTTTCGGGAAAAAATCCTAATTTTACATGCACCCACCCCATTGACTTGATAGGCAGGCCCCAATAAGCCCGGGGACCGATATTAGCCCTTTTGGCTAGGGTTGATAGGTGTTTTCCCCTATTTTAGGGGTAAAGTCCGTGTTCCGCTTTTTATAGTTTCGGGAAAAATCCTAATTTTACATGCACCCACCCCATTGACTTGATAGGCAGGCCCCAATAAGCCCGGGGACCGATATTAGCCCTTTTGGCTAGAGTTGATAGGGGTTTTCCCCTATTTTAGGGGTAAAGTCCGTGTTCCGCTTTTTATAGTTTCGGGAAAAAATCCTAATTTTACATGCACCCACCCATGACTGGATGCCCCTTCACGAATGCTTCACTTTGATACCTCACTCGACCCAATCGGACCATGCAGCGTATTTCAAGTCTAGGGACTACTTTTTCTCCGCGGAAGCTTTTTCCCGCGACCGCATCACCACCAGACCGCATCACCGAGGAGGAATACACACGCAGCTGGTGGCGCCCCCTGGCGCCACAGGCGCCACAGAGGTAAAAGGCGATTGGGCGTCCCCTATACCTTTAACCTGGAAACAGCACCCCCTGGTGGATGCAAGAGTTACCTCCCCCGGCAAAACGCATGCCTTCGTCACCTCTCCCTACTACTGACGTCGTCAATTTTTCCCACCTCTTGCATATCACTCCAATTTAAGAACAAAAAAGATTTGCTCACATGGAGCTATTATTACCGACATTTCTAATGAAGAATATACCATAAGTACGAAAGACGGGGAGAGACATTTTCAACTTCCGACTTCCAACTTTCGAATTCTGGCTTCCAAATTCCGACTTTTTCTTTTTCCATTGAAATAGCAAAATAGCCATCAAACTAGTAACGAAAACGGATCATATCCTTGGAATATCCCCACAACATTATTCTGCTGCCTCAGTGAAGTTTCCCCAGGGTTGGGGGTGGGATGCAATTGACAAGTGTCTAATTTTGAAGATTGTTTGCACAGTGTGTATTCCGCGGGTGGGCGGGGGGGGGGAGATGCCTCCGTCTATAACACATCTCTTCACTCTACTTGTGTCCTTGTGCTGGGCGACTTTTTATGTACCACAGCCTGGGGGGGATTTCGCTCCTCTTTACTAAATGTTGTGGTACACCTTGGGTTAGAGATCTCTCCATCCATACTTGGATCAAATTACACCAGAAAACGTAAAAGTCCTTGACTGTTATAGGTAATGGGTACAGGCGTTACATACCTAAAAAATTTGTGATATATTAGCCCGACATTTCTGAGTAGTAGCAATTTGTCAGTCATGTTAACCAGCTTTTTCTGATTGTGATAACTTCACACTGAAGCAATCCTTTTGAAAATATTGTTTCGCCTATATTCATACCATTTTTTACAAACACGAATGACCCTGAAAAGCGTAGAGAAAGGAGAAGGCTACAATATCACGTGGTAAATAATTCGGCTTAAGACCAAAAGTAATAACTCTATATCATATCTATATGTTCCAAAAAACAAATAAAATAAAATCGACAAGTTGGTCGAATGAAGGGTCGGAAATGCCCGCAACAAGATGGCATCACTGTGACGTCATCAATGTAGCAAATAAAGTTCGTTTTACATCTTATGGTAGACCATAACCAAACAAAGTTACAGCTCCATAGATCGACGGTAACAAGCATACTTAGGGAGCAATTGGCAACAGAATAATATTCCAGGTTTTTATGTGGTTTTTAAGTTTGGATGTTTGAACAAAATGAAGTGGGAAGAGGGAACTTGGAAGTCGAAACTTGCAAATCCGAAACGTCCCTCCCCGTCTTTCGTGCATAAGAGACGGGATTCTCCATGAAAATATCGTTGAGTATATGATGGAGTGGCCTCGAGAACTGATTTGAAAATTTAAATTATAAGGAGTCTTTTTCCGTGGCTCAATTATCAGCGGGATATCCAGGCGACTGATGAGGTATTCGTAAGACGAAGGATTGCCATTATACACTAAGCGCATCGCCCTGCCTTGTATTTGGTCAGTTTGACCATATCAATCAATTTGTCCAGTTCATTTGAACAAATTATTCTATCTATGGCATGCTAAACATGCTCAGCGGATTCCATAAAACTTTACACGAGAATATTCAGAAGTGGGAACCCGGCCTAAGGTAATTTTCAAGAGAAAACAGTCGCACGAAATAATCCCAAGTGTTGAGGAGATATGAAATTTGTTATGCTGGAATACTTCCATAGCTAGAACACGAAGCATTCAAATCTCACCGAAACGTGTTTTGATAATTTTGATCAGCTAATGTTTACATTGGGGGATATACAGATTCATATCTCTATTAGTGACACTTAGTTTTCGGTAAACACATTTTTGACGGAATGCAAGAGAATAGCAATCTTGAGTATCATAGAAAATAAAGCATGCGACCATCTGTTTCTGTGTTTTGGCCATCAAAGGCTGATGTGATATACATTAAGATAAACCTAATTCAAGTGATCCCAAGCGTGTATCAAACCGATTGGTTAGTTATCTAATACATAGCCAACAACATATACTTAGTACTGACATGTACATATACTTTTATAGTATCTGTCATATGTATCCTCAGTTATTACAAGCTTAAATGTACAGAAATCGGGAGTAGCCGTGATAAATGAATATCAAATTGTAGCACCTTTATAACTAACTAAGGTTATAATGCCCACGATCTTTCACAGATAGTGGATATCTGCTTCGTCAGGCGAAGTGAAGTGAAATTTGATTGAAATTGCAGTTTAAGGGTCGCTTCCCAGACGGATTTCGCGGCCCATCAACTTAATGTTTTATTTTAATTCCACGTTACATTTCTCATTTCATTTGTGATGTTTACAAGCGCTATATTTTAAAATATAAAGATAAATAAATGAATAAATAAGTCAGTAAATAAATAAATAGATAAATGACAAGGAGAGTGCGGAATGAGATATAAATAGAAAAGAAGAATTGACTGTAAAAGTTCGTCGGTCAGTTTTTGCTTAGGTTATTGGCATATATATGTTCATATCTTGATTTTTCTAATTAATTCCGGGATAATTCAAACCCTTCGGGGTTTATCTCCCGTCAATCTATATGTTCTCTAATCAAAATATGTTACTGTACTTGCATTCCCTTTCTGTATATGACTGTATAATTTGATCCTTTTGATTGGTGAATAAACAAACAAACAAAAAAGCCGCCCAGCAAAAACTGGGAGAACCATAGGCGGGTTCTTCCAAAAATCTGTGCCTGTAACAGTGCTTGGAGTGCGTCCTATGTTACTTGAAAGTCAAAGGATCCTATTCTACATTAAACAGTTGGGCGTCTCAGGCGTAGTGCGTCTGGTCTTGTGGATAGTTGATTTTGTCAGTTCAGGACGTCTTTAAGTGAAGTGAAATAGATGGCTACAGGTACTTATACAGAACAATACCATGGGTAAACATTATCAGATATAAACATGTTGATGTGAGAGATTAGAGTTTACAATTGGCTAAGTTGACAACAATAGATAGTATCATCAAAAAAACAAGTATTGTCAATGGCAGACTACACAGTAATCGTATAACATGGAGTAGCACTGTCTCTTTCATGCGATTCTCTTTATGAAAATATGTCTTACCCGAGATGCAATTCAGAAAAAAATTGTCCTAGCTAGGTTGTGAGATAGACGGCGATCATTTCCTGTCATACATTCTTTTCCTTGACACCGGTATTCAAGACAAAACATATATAGTGCTAAATCTTCAACAGTCAAGGAGGGTCAAAACTAGTTGAAGGATGTAGCACTGTACGATATTTAGGATACGTTCTCTATGAAGTCGGTTGACGTTCTTCGGGAAAGATCTTAGAAGTGTGTGTCAGTAAAATCATAAGTTTATAACACAGTGCTATGGTACAAATTGAATTGACAAATGTCTACCTTGTGGATAATTAAATTATCATAACGCAACAATTAAATATCACAAATTGAATTTCGCTGACCTGTATATGTGTAATTGATTTCATGGAAATTGCATTTTTACTCAACGGCTGTTTGAGGTAGAGAGCGCGTGTGGTCGGTTGAGACTTCGAAGTTGACGCCGTCTCCAAATACATTTACAAGAAATGTCCTGTAATTACAGGTAAAGCTGTTTCCAACATCGACGATGGTGGGAAATTCCATAAGAAGACTCGGAACATGGGATTATGTGGTCTTTGCTGCTATGCTGTTGGTATCAGCTGGAATAGGGATTTATTACGCATTTACTGGCGGTAAACAGAGAACAACGGAAGAATTCCTCTTAGCTAATCACCAGATGAAATTCATCCCGACTTCCATGTCCCTGCTGGTGTCGTTTCTCTCAGCCATTTTGATTTTAGGTTTTCCAGCGGAGATATATATATCAGGGACACAGTTCTTCTTTTACATCCTCGGGATGGCTCTTGCGTGTATCGTTTCAGCACAGCTGTTTGTCCCGTTGCTCTACCCGCTAAGGCTAACAAGTTCATTCGAGGTAAGAGAAACCATATCAAATATAACTATATTCAAATTACATTAGATAATTCGGAGTGCAAAGAGCTAGGGCTATTTTGTTAGTGCTGCTATCCTCTTATCATTCGACAGGAGGATTTATTCACGTTAATTTTGGCTACATGTCTTCTTGTTGCCATGTCGGAATATAGTGGACATTGTACTAAAACTATGTTTGTCATATTTAATAATTATTCATTTGTGGTAATGTTATATATAGCACGATAGCACAACAAATGGCATTATCCATGAACAAATGCTTTCCAACTTCCGTATTCAGCAATATTCCGGGTACTTTAGAATACAATATTGCTATCCGACCAGAAATTTCATAAGTGAGATATAAATGCAATCATAAAATTTCACCGATTGATAATTGAGCATTGCATTTGAAATTGTAATGGATGAATGCTCAGCCCGACTTAGCGTACTTATAGTCTATCTTCCAAATTTTTTTTTCACTTTAGTACTTACAGAAACGGTTCAAATCGAAGATGGCTCAAATCACCGGAACAATCATTTTGATTATATCTCAGGTGAGAAAACTGTCACAGGTCAAGTTCGTGCTCATATAATCGAATACACAACATAAACATTCCTTTTATCGATACACTTTACACGTCACAACCTGGATTCAGTGTGAGAAAAAATGAATGGAACTCTGGCATCAATAGCGTGTGTCGTCGTATCAAGTCATTAAAGTACTGTTCACGTTGATTGAACTGTTCTTTATCTCACGAACACATGAGATATGTTCATATACTCAGCCAAAATATGTCGAATATCATGTTTACAATAATCTTATATATAATTGATAAATCCACAGATTGTTTTATCGGAGCAATAGACAGAGTATATAAAAGCGTATTAGGGAGATATCCGGTTCACTTTGAATGACTTTATATTGGCGTATATGTAAGCCGACTCGCATTTCCTATGACGATGATGCCGTCGTGCGAGGTAGGTCATTAATTCGAACTGACTTCATAACTCAGGGATCCGCTATTGTATCTGTTTACATAATTTTATCAATTTCGTTTCTGTAAATTTGTATATTTTATTTTTTCCGCAGGTGATATACATGGGTATTGCTTCTTATGCTCCTTCTACAGCACTGGAGTCGGGTATGTTTTTTCCCGTGTCACCCAGCCACAGAATAAGGAAATTACATTATTTTTAGTCTCACAACTGGCAGCGTGGGGAACTATTACATTACTTGTACCTCAAAGTACCATGCGGTCAACGAACCACTTTCCTTCTCAAATCTTCTCCATGTTACTTCTAACACATTTCTCTTATAAAAATGTACCACACGCTTAAAACTAAAGTGTTGAAACTTACTCGTAAAATGTTGAAATAACCATTTAAGTGTGTCCACATGGACAATACTTAAAGAGCAGTTCCTGTGGACACACTTAAAGGGTTATTTCAACACTTTACGAGTAAGTTTCAACACTTTAGTTTTAAGCGTGCACACTTTACCATAGTGAAAGGTACGAGCACCACGGTACACGTGTACCATCGAGCAAATTACCAAGGTACAAAGTCATGGTACTTTGCACCATGGTACATCCGGACGTTGTACCATGGCACCATTACCACAGTACAAATGCACCATGGTACAAAATCATGGCACATTGCACCATGGTGCATCTGTCCCATGGAACATCCGTACCATTGTACAATCTCACATCACCATACTATGGTGTATAATATATACCAATATACTGATACAATACCACACCTAACCATAGTACTGAGTTCAGTACCATGAATGGGATGCACCAGTGCCATGTTGTACAAAATTGTTTTCATGGTATAAATTACATAATCATTGAACCGCTGTGAAATAATACCAGGACCAAAGTAAATCTCTACATGACAAGTACCATGGTACAGTACTGATGGCGCTCTAAAATCCCAGAACCAACCACTACTAGGCTAGCAGAACAAACCAGAAAGTATCGAAATAAATTTCCAGTTTTACTATTTATCCAAGAAATCTATAGATCTGGATCTCTAGGCCTTCCTGTAGTAATAATATGACGTGTCCAGTTGTCAAACATATTTCGATAAAATAAAACAGTTTACCAGTATCGGAGGCAATTGAGAAGACCATGGAGATGTTTTAAAGTTATGTTCATGACATCTGTGATATTTATAGTACATACATCGGTGCGGTATATCATTATTGTTCCATTATATATTCATAAAGTCCAACCGGCCAGCAAAATACATCACCAAACATTTGCAACCAAGCTTTTAATCTGCATGCACAAAGAATCCACAAAGCAACAGGGCAACTTCAGATACCTAGAATGAGTCCATCTTCTGGGTTTTATACTAATAAGAGTCTGTAACGTGTACGAGCAGGACCAGTCGTGGTGTTTACGAGAAAACGAATCAATAACCGGGATTGCCCACTGGCATTCTGGCCGTCATCGTCGTTAACCCCTTCACTAGTAGAGATCCAGGGCTCGAAGAGATGATCACAACCCTACAAGGATGACTGACGCTCATGTAAAGGTCTATTATGGTATATTCTGCACAAAGAGTATACGCGGTTACAAATAATAGCGTAGAACCGCGTGGCTTAGACATAATGTCTAAGGAGATGTAACGTTATGATATTTACATATATGTACAGACACTAGGAGAGTGTATGCAAATAAACTTGATGTATATATACACGTGATGTGAGAGGATGTGTGCACACAAAGTTAACGGATACGTACACTTGGTGTGTGCATATAAGGTTCACGGATACGTACACTTGGGGTGCATATAAAGTTAACGGATACGTACACTTGGTGTGTGCATATAAAGTTAACGGATACGTATCCCTGGTGTATATGTGGATAATAGAAGAGAATGTGTGCAGTTTAAGCTTGATGTTATATGGCAATAATATATATATGAGAGTGTATGCATATAGCTTTATAGTTAATATAGTGCTTTATGTCTATGCGCGATAAGGGCGGCCTGGCTGCTGGCCCTTCTCTTCTGGGGATAAGGGCGGCCTGGCTGCTGGCCCTTCTCTTCCGTCGTTGGAACGTTATGGATATAACGCTCTCTCCAGGGATGGCACCCCGTCGTCGGAACGTTAAGGATATAACGCTCTCTCCAGATACGACACCCAGTCGTTGAAACGTCAAGGCCCGTTGGAACGTTACGGCGGTAACGTTCTCCCCAATATATATATACCCTCAGGCGTTGGAACGTCACGGCAGTGACGCTCTCTCCAGATATGGCCCCAAGTCGCTGAAACGTCACGGCCCGTTGGAACGTTACGCGGTAACGCTCTCTCCAGATACGACACCCAGTCGTTGGAACGTCACGGCAGTGACGCTCTCTCCAGAGACGTGGCAACCCGGCGTGTTCTTCACCCCCAGTCGTCGGAGCCTGACCCTAACTTGTCAGCTCACCAGTCTGCTTCCCGCACAGGTAAGTATAGCCCGGCGTCTCAACCCTTACGGCTGCTGCGACCCGTCTATAGACACGCCTGTGACTACACAACTCTCAGGTAAGTATCACGCACCACTCAACTCTCGGGAACCGTCAGGACAATTACTTGGGTATATCTGGTATTACCATTTCATCTGGTACCGATGAAACATCATTACAGCATGTCACTGTCGTTGGCGACCCTCTGCGACCCGGTCGCAAGCCACTGCGACCTTCTGCGACCTTTGGCGACCCGGTCGCAGGTCTGTAGATTTCACGTTTAATCAACGTTTCTCGGGAAGAGAAATCTGTCTGTGCTGTGCCTTGTCTTTTCTTTACTGTCTGTAACCTGTATCTTGTCTTTGACCTGGTCTGTTCTTTACTGGTTGTAATCTGTGCCTTGGCTTGACTGTACAGTATGTAAGTCTTGTTACCACTTTTACATCGGTAAAACGAGGCCCGCCGGCACCGTATCTTGCCTTTGCTGTGCGGTCTGTGATCTGTATGTCGGGATTTGTACTGTACTGTTTATGATCTGTGTGTCTTGATTTGCTTGTAATGTGTGATAAATACACATATTCCTCTTGTGGAATATGTGTTCTGTTTGTTTCTTGTGTGCTCTGTGTGCTGTATCTTTCTGTCCTGTAAGATCGGTGATCTGTACTTGTCTCTTTCCAGCTGGACGCCGTCCGTGTAGCCGTCTGCGACCTTTTTGCTGGGCAAAAATAATGTAAAAATGTCGGAATACACGATTTACCGACGTTTCTTGATGAAAGCAGCACGCCCGCCTGTAACTTGACTTTCTCCGCCCGGCTGTAATCACGGTGCTCGTTCTCGCCCGTATAGCGTTGCACGGCCGGCTGCGTCGTTGTATTATGGCAATGGGAGTTTGGCTGATTTCTCTCTGTATTTAGTGCAGTTGCATATTTCTGGGGGTGGAGGGAATCCCTAACTTTTGCCATATACCGCTTCACGGTCAACAAGATCGACCATAAATATTGTGGCTTTAGTCCCAGTGCAGCGGGATAGCACAGCAATAATGTCGAAATTATCAACCTACTGGTATAGACCTAAAAGCCTTATTTTATACTGAAGTTAGACCATGCAAGTTGCCTGAATGTGCTACGGGCAAACACATGTCTCATTACAGTATTATCCAATACCCCAAAACTACATACAACACGCCACACTGTCGTGTCTCCTAAACTATAGTATAACCACAAACACGTTTCCACACCGAAAATGCGAGCCGGCAAATTCTCATTGGATTGGCGTGTTTTTTTACAGGTTACACTAATTACAGGATTGTACAAGCTTTTAGATTCCCAGGCCAAAAACAACTGCATTTACGGCCCAACCGTAAATTACGCCAAAATCAATAAGTTACAGGCTGTACCTGGACGTGGTTCCTCCAGCTCTCTCTCTCAGGTCTGAACACGGTTGGAATATCTGCACGAGCTTATATAGCCGGGGCTCTTCTCCAACCCCCCCGGAGACGTTGCGAAACCCGGAAAATCGCCTTCACAGCGAAATTACAGTTCATAGTCCATAAATGGGATTGCCATCCCAATCCATAGTCCGTAAAGAATTTTCCACATAAAAGGCAACACCTGTCTCGCTCTGGTAAGCGAGAAACACGGGGAAATGCATTTCCAACCACTGGCGCTCCCGAACTGGCTCTTCCATCCTTCCAGCGGTGACACACTCCCCTCCGATTCGAACGGTCCAATCACAAACGGTTAACCGTTACAAGTCTATCAGTACCACACAAGAAAATACCTGTTCATTAATGTGTTGTCTGGTACAATCACTGATATTACAGTGTTTCTCTTGATCAAAGTTAGTATGGCCTTATGCATGATATTAGGTTATTGTTAAAATCAAATTTGTCCTTCACTAACTCTGGGTCATCCGTGTCAGTCTATCGGTCTTGCCCATGATATCCAAGTATCGGAATTGTGCATGCTACTATCCACGGTTCTACTCAAACCAGGTGGTGACAGGGGGCAGATGCACCTACATGTAGTACACGTATTCCGGCCTAAATATTCTGTACCACCAAAGCTCTCAAAATATAGAACTCAACCAATCTAGCGAATATTGTACATATTTCGGCTCAAAATTGGTTCTATTCCAGACAGCATAGACAGAACTCTGGCCTCCCGCAAACACAAATCACTGGAAATTGAGTACATTCAATCATTATAGTATTTTGGAATTATTCCGTAATAGACAACTTGATGTTCTCCCTCGGTACATCCCCAGCTCTTGACTCGTTCGACTATGTATTCTACGTCATGATCCTGGTACAGCGTCTTTCGAATTTCTCACATGGAATATCACATCTGCATCCTAATGTCAAATTACACGTGCTAAAGTTTATCGAAGAATATATTCATTTATTATAATACATATACTATTATCTATTATTAATCCGTTGTGTAAACGTGGATTAGAACAATCTGGAATTTGGCTGCATCTTCAGTGAACCCACCAGGGAATATCTTTGAAACATTGACGTTTTCCTGGGTGAAATATAACAATTTCCAGAATGACTGAATCTTACATTCCTTATAGCATTTTTGAAAGAATAATAATGTTAGGTATCATGCGATCGCTTTCCAGTGAAATAGACGTGAAATTTCCGATTTCCGAATCTCATGTGTGGTCCTCACATGTCGCTATTTGCACGTGTTCCTCGAGTTCCAAAACCTGCATCCTGGACTTCCAAAATAGAATGCCAAGCGAATTTTAGTGTATATATACACTTTTTGCGCTTCATTCGCATTGATTTATCTAATCATTGGACCTCCTTTGCCACGCCTTTTAGTTACGGTAACATATTATTTCTCAGGTTGCACAATCTCGAGTTGTCGAGAAAGAGGCATACACAGAAAATAATTATATGAAAAATAAATACAATGAATTAAATGTGCTTGGCGGCCGTAAAAGAGTTAATTTTTCTGTCCCAACTGAATCCTAGCGCCTCCAGTGGCCAGAAAGAGTGTCCAACAGATGGTTACCTCCACGTCGCTGAACTTATTTCCTTATTCCCTATTCCCGTTTCGATATTCTAAATCGCGCTATGTGAAAGTAGTAACCTTCTTGAAAATCGATATATTTCGACAACCATTATGTTTTTCCTAACACGAATGGGATCATGTTTTGTCCAATAAATTTTCTTCGCTGTGAATATAAATTTGACAACAATACTTTAAAATGTGTGCTATTAAGAACATTTCTAAAGGGTCGTAGTAAAATCTGTGTACATTCCACAATATTTTGCTAGCTACTTTTAGAGTGGTCTACATATCTTCCTAATACATTTATCCTTCTTTCTGGCCCAATTGTGGGCGTTTAAAGTGGAGATGCCATACCCGCCGAAACAGCGCTAAATGGGTATTATCTGGATATGATCAATTTACACCCACTGTATTTGTTGCTCCAAAGCACCCAGAAATCGAATTTGCGCCACTTTTAGAGTGGTCTAGATATCTTCCTAATACATTTATCTATCTTTCTTATCCATTTTTGGGCGTTTAAAGTGGAGATGCCATACCCTCCGGGGCAGCGCTAAATGGGTATTATCGGGATTTTGTCAATTTACACCCACTGTATTTGTTGCTCCCCATCACCCATAAATCGAATTTGCTCCACTTTTAGAGTGGTCTAGATATCTTCCTAATACATTTATCTATCTTTCTTACCCATTTTTGGGCGTTTAAAGTCGAGATGCCATACCCTCCGAGGCAGCGCTAAATGGTTATCTGGATATGATGAATTTACCCCCACTGTATTTGTTGCTCCCAATCACTCAGAAATGGAATTTGCGCCACTTTTAGAGTGGTCTACATATCTTCCTAATACATTTATCTATCTTTCTGACCAATTTTTAGGCGTTTAAAGTGGAGATGCCATTCCCTCCGAGACAGCGCTAAATGGGTATTATCTTGATTTGGTCAATTTACATCGACTGTATTTGTTGCTCCAAAGCACCCAGAAATCGAATTTGCGCCACTTTGAGAGTGGTCTAGATATCTTCTTAATACATTTATCTATCGTTCTTACCCATTTTTGGGCGTTTAAAGTGGAGATGCCATACCCTCCGAGGCAGCGCTAAATTGGTATTATCTGGATTTCGTCAATTTACACCGACTGTATTTGTTGCTCCCAATCACCCAGAAATTGAATGTGCGCCACTTTTAGAGTGGTCTAGATATCTTCCTAATACATTTATCTAACTTTCTGACCCATCTTTGGGCGTTTAAAGTGGAGATGCCATACCCTCCGAGGCAGCGCTAAATGGGTATTATCTGGATTTTGTCAATTTACACCCACTGTATTTGTTGCTCCAAATCATCCAGAAATCGAATTTGCGTCACTTTTAGAATGGTCTAGATATCTTCCTAATACGTTTATCTATCTTTCTTACCCATTTTTGGGCGTTTCAAGTGGAGATTCCTTACCCTCCGAGACAGTACTAAATGGGTATTATCTGGATATGGTCAACTTACACCCACTGTATTTGTTGCTCCCAATCACCCGGAAATCGAATTTGCGACACTTTTAGAGTGGTCTATTTATCTTCCTAATACATTTATCTATCTTTCTAACCCATTTTTGGGCGTTTAAACTGGAGATGCCATACCCTCCGAGACAGCGCTGAATGGGTATTATCTGGATTTGGTCAATTTACACCCACTGTATTTGTTGCTCCCAATCATCCAGAAATCGAACTTGCGCCACTTTTAGAGTGGTCTAGGTATCTTCCTAATACATTTATCTATCTTTCTTACCCATTTTTGGGCGTTTCAAGTGGAGATGCCATACCCTCCGAGACAGCGCTGAATGGGTATTATCTGGATTTGGTCAATTTACACCGACTGTATTTGTTGCTCCCAATCACCCAGAAATCGAATTTGCGCCACTTTTAGAGTGGTCTAGATATCTTCCTAATACATTTATCTGTCTTTCTTACCCATTTTTGGGCGTTTAAAGTGGATATGACATACCCTCTGAGACAGCTCTATATGGGTATTATCTGCATTTTGTCAATTTACACCCACTGTATTTGTTGCTCCCAGTCACCCAGAAATCGAATTTGCGCCACTTTTAGAGTGGTCTACATATCTTCCTAATACATGTATCTATCTTTCTGACCCATTTTTCGGCGTTTAAAGTGGAGATGCCATACCCCCCGAGACAGCGCTAAATGGGTATTATCTTGATTTGGTCAATTTACACCGACTGTATTTGTTGCTCCAAAGCACCCAAAAATCGAATTTGCACTATTTTTAGAGTGGTCTAGATATCTTCCTAATACATTTATCTATCTTTCTTACCCATTTGTGGGCGTTTAAAGTGGAGATGCCATACCCACCGAGGCAGCGCTAAATTGGTATTATCTGGATTTCGTCAATTTACACCGACTGTATTTGTTGCTCCCAATCACCCAGAAATTGAATGTGTGCCACTTTTAGAGTGGTCTAGATATCTTTCTAATACATTTATTTATCTTTCTGATCCATTTTTGGGCGTTTAAAGTGGAGATGCCATACCCTCCGAGGCAGCGCTAAATGGGTATTATCTGGATTTTGTCAATTTACACCCACTGTATTTGTTGCTCCCAATCATCCAGAAATCGAATTTGCGCCACTTTTAGAGTGGTCTAGATATCTTCCTAATACATTTATCTATCTTTCTTACCCATTTTTGGGCGTTTCAAATGGAGATGCCATACCTTCTGAGACATCGCTAAATGGGTACTATCTGGATATGGTCAATTTACACACACTGTATTTGTTGCTCCTAATCACCCAGAAATCGAATTTGCGCCAGTTTTAAAGTGGTCTAGATATGTTCCTAATACATTTATCTATCTTTTTGACCCATTCTTGGGCGTTTACAATGGAGATTCCTCACCCTCCGAGACAGTGCTAAATGGGTATTACCTTGATATGGTCAATTTACACCCACTGTATTTGTTGCTCCCAATCACCCAGAAATCGAAATTGCGCCACTTTTAGAGTGGTCTATTTATCTTTCTAATACATTTATCTATCTTTCTAACCCGTTTTTGGGCGTTTAAATTGGAGATGCCATCCCTCCGAGACAGCTCTATATGGGTATTATCTGGATTTGGTCAATTTACACCGACTGTATTTGTTGCTCCCAATCACCCAGAAGTCGAATTTGCGCCACTTTTAGAGTGGTCTAGATATCTTCATAATATATTTATCTATCTTTCTTACCCATTTTTGGGCGTTTAAAGTGGAGAAGCCATACCCTCCGAGGCAGCGCTAAATGGGTGTTATCTGGATTTTATCAATTTACACCGACTATATTTGTTGCTCCCAATCACCCAGAAATCCAATTTGCGCGACGTTTAGAGTGGTCTAGATATCTTCCTAATACATTTATCTATCTTTCTGACCCATTTTTGGACGTTTTAAATAGAGATCCGTTACCTACCGAGACAGCGCTAAATGGGTATTATATTCATATGGACAATTTACACCCACTGTATTTGTTGCTCCCAATCACCCAGAAATCGAATTTGCGCGACTTTTACAGTGGTCTACATATCTTCCTAATACATTTATCTATCTTTCAGACACATTTTTGGGCGTTTAAAGTGGAGATGCCATACCCTCCGAGACAGCGCTAAATGGGTATTATCTGGATTTGGTCAATTTACACCGACTGTATTTGTTGCTCTCAATCACCCAGAAATCTAATTTGCGTCACTTTTAGAGTGGTCTACATATCTTCCTAATACATTGATCTATCTTTCTTACCCATTTTTGGGCGTTTAAAGTGGAGATGCCATACCCTCCGAGGCAGCGCTAAATGGGTATTATCTGGATTTTGTCAATTTACACCGACTGTATTTGTTGCTCCCAATCACCCAGAAATCAAATTTGCGCCACTTTTAGAGTGGTCTAGATATCTTCCTTATACATTTATCTATATTTCTTACCCATTTTTGGGCGTTTAAAGTGGAGATGCCATACCCTCCGAGGCAGCGCTAAATTGGTATTATCTGGATTTCGTCAATTTACATCGACTGTATTTGTTGCTCCCAATCACCCAGAAATCGAATATGGGCCACTCTTAGGGTGGTCGAGATATCTTCCTAATACATTTATCTATCTTTCTGACCCATTTTGGGGCGTTTAAAGTGGAGATGCCATACCCTCCAAGGCAGCGTTAAATGGGTATTATCTTGATTTGGTCAATTTACACCGACTGTATTTGTTGCTCCAAAGCACCCAGAAATCGAATTTGCGCCACTTTTAGAGTGGTCTAGATATCTTCCTAATACATTTATCTATCTTTCTTACCCATTTTTGGGCGTTTAAAGTGGAGATGCCATAGCCTCCGAGACAGCGCTGAATGGGTATTATCTGGATTTGGTCAATTTACACCGACTGTATTTATTGCTCCCAATCACCCAGAAATCGAATTTGTGCCACTTTTAGAGTGATCTAGATATCTTCCTGATACATTTATCTGTCTTTCTTACCCATTTTTGGGCGTTTAAAGTGGAGATGACATACCCTCCGAGGCAGCGCTAAATGGGTATTATCTGGATTTTGTCAATTCACACCCACTGTATTTGTTGCTCCCAATCATCCAGAAATCGAATTTGCGCCACTTTTAGAGTAGTCTAGATATCTTCCTAATACATTTATCTATCTTTCTTACCCATTTTTGGGCGTTTAAAGTGGAGATGACATACCCTCTGAGACAGCTCTATATGAGTATTATCTGGATTTGGTCAATTTATACCGACTGTATTTGTTGCTCCCAATCACCCAGAAATCAAATTTGCGCCACTTTTAGAGTGGTCTACTTATCTTTCTGATACATTTATCTATCTTTCTGACCAATTTTTAGGCGTTTAAAGTGGAGATGCCATTCCCTCCGAGACAGCGCTAAATGGGTATTATCTTGATTTGGTCAATTTACATCGACTGTATTTGTTGCTCCAAAGCACCCAGAAATCGAATTTGCGCCACTTTTAGAGTGGTCTAGATATCTTCTTAATACATTTATCTATCGTTCTTACCCATTTTTGGGCGTTTAAAGTGGAGATGCCATACCCTCCGAGGCAGCGCTAAATTGGTATTATCTGGAATTCGTCAATTTACACCGACTGTATTTGTTGCTCCCAATCACCCAGAAATTGAATGTGCGCCACTTTTAGAGTGGTCTAGATATCTTCCTAATACATTTATCTAACTTTCTGACCCATCTTTGGGCGTTTAAAGTGGAGATGCCATACCCTTCGAGGCAGCGCTAAATGGGTATTATCTGGATTTTGTCAATTTACACCCACTGTATTTGTTGCTCCAAATCATCCAGAAATCGAATTTGCGTCACTTTTAGAATGGTCTAGATATCTTCCTAATACGTTTATCTATCTTTCTTACCCATTTTTGGGCGTTTCAAGTGGAGATTCCTTACCCTCCGAGACAGTACTAAATGGGTATTATCTGGATATGGTCAACTTACACCCACTGTATTTGTTGCTCCCAATCACCCAGAAATCGAATTTGCGACACTTTTAGAGTGGTCTATTTATCTTCCTAATACATTTATCTATCTTTCTAACCCATTTTTGGGCGTTTAAACTGGAGATGCCATACCCTCCGAGAGAGCGCTGAATGGGTATTATCTGGATTTGGTCAATTTACACCCACTGTATTTGTTGCTCCCAATCATCCAGAAATCGAACTTGCGCCACTTTTAGAGTGGTCTAGGTATCTTCCTAATACATTTATCTATCTTTCTTACCCATTTTTGGGCGTTTCAAGTGGAGATGCCATACCCTCCGAGACAGCGCTGAATGGGTATTATCTGGATTTGGTCAATTTACACCGACTGTATTTGTTGCTCCCAATCACCCAGAAATCGAATTTGCGCCACTTTTAGAGTGGTCTAGATATCTTCCTAATACATTTATCTGTCTTTCTTACCCATTTTTGGGCGTTTAAAGTGGATATGACATACCCTCTGAGACAGCTCTATATGGGTATTATCTGCATTTTGTCAATTTACACCCACTGTATTTGTTGCTCCCAGTCACCCAGAAATCGAATTTGCGCCACTTTTAGAGTGGTCTACATATCTTCCTAATACATGTATCTATCTTTCTGACCCATTTTTCGGCGTTTAAAGTGGAGATGCCATACCCCCCGAGACAGCGCTAAATGGGTATTATCTTGATTTGGTCAATTTACACCGACTGTATTTGTTGCTCCAAAGCACCCAAAAATCGAATTTGCACTATTTTTAGAGTGGTCTAGATATCTTCCTAATACATTTATCTATCTTTCTTACCCATTTGTGGGCGTTTAAAGTGGAGATGCCATACCCACCGAGGCAGCGCTAAATTGGTATTATCTGGATTTCGTCAATTTACACCGACTGTATTTGTTGCTCCCAATCACCCAGAAATTGAATGTGTGCCACTTTTAGAGTGGTCTAGATATCTTTCTAATACATTTATTTATCTTTCTGATCCATTTTTGGGCGTTTAAAGTGGAGATGCCATACCCTCCGAGGCAGCGCTAAATGGGTATTATCTGGATTTTGTCAATTTACACCCACTGTATTTGTTGCTCCCAATCATCCAGAAATCGAATTTGCGCCACTTTTAGAGTGGTCTAGATATCTTCCTAATACATTTATCTATCTTTCTTACCCATTTTTGGGCGTTTCAAATGGAGATGCCATACCTTCTGAGACATCGCTAAATGGGTACTATCTGGATATGGTCAATTTACACACACTGTATTTGTTGCTCCTAATCACCCAGAAATCGAATTTGCGCCAGTTTTAAAGTGGTCTAGATATGTTCCTAATACATTTATCTATCTTTTTGACCCATTCTTGGGCGTTTACAATGGAGATTCCTCACCCTCCGAGACAGTGCTAAATGGGTATTACCTTGATATGGTCAATTTACACCCACTGTATTTGTTGCTCCCAATCACCCAGAAATCGAAATTGCGCCACTTTTAGAGTGGTCTATTTATCTTTCTAATACATTTATCTATCTTTCTAACCCGTTTTTGGGCGTTTAAATTGGAGATGCCATCCCTCCGAGACAGCTCTATATGGGTATTATCTGGATTTGGTCAATTTACACCGACTGTATTTGTTGCTCCCAATCACCCAGAAGTCGAATTTGCGCCACTTTTAGAGTGGTCTAGATATCTTCATAATATATTTATCTATCTTTCTTACCCATTTTTGGGCGTTTAAAGTGGAGAAGCCATACCCTCCGAGGCAGCGCTAAATGGGTGTTATCTGGATTTTATCAATTTACACCGACTATATTTGTTGCTCCCAATCACCCAGAAATCCAATTTGCGCGACGTTTAGAGTGGTCTAGATATCTTCCTAATACATTTATCTATCTTTCTGACCCATTTTTGGACGTTTTAAATAGAGATCCGTTACCTACCGAGACAGCGCTAAATGGGTATTATATTCATATGGACAATTTACACCCACTGTATTTGTTGCTCCCAATCACCCAGAAATCGAATTTGCGCGACTTTTACAGTGGTCTACATATCTTCCTAATACATTTATCTATCTTTCAGACACATTTTTGGGCGTTTAAAGTGGAGATGCCATACCCTCCGAGACAGCGCTAAATGGGTATTATCTGGATTTGGTCAATTTACACCGACTGTATTTGTTGCTCTCAATCACCCAGAAATCTAATTTGCGTCACTTTTAGAGTGGTCTACATATCTTCCTAATACATTGATCTATCTTTCTTACCCATTTTTGGGCGTTTAAAGTGGAGATGCCATACCCTCCGAGGCAGCGCTAAATGGGTATTATCTGGATTTTGTCAATTTACACCGACTGTATTTGTTGCTCCCAATCACCCAGAAATCAAATTTGCGCCACTTTTAGAGTGGTCTAGATATCTTCCTTATACATTTATCTATATTTCTTACCCATTTTTGGGCGTTTAAAGTGGAGATGCCATACCCTCCGAGGCAGCGCTAAATTGGTATTATCTGGATTTCGTCAATTTACATCGACTGTATTTGTTGCTCCCAATCACCCAGAAATCGAATATGGGCCACTCTTAGGGTGGTCGAGATATCTTCCTAATACATTTATCTATCTTTCTGACCCATTTTGGGGCGTTTAAAGTGGAGATGCCATACCCTCCAAGGCAGCGTTAAATGGGTATTATCGTGATTTGGTCAATTTACACCGACTGTATTTGTTGCTCCCAATCACCCAGAAATCAAATTTGCGCCACTTTTAGAGTGGTCTAGATATCTTCCTTATACATTTATCTATCTTTCTTACCCATTTTTGGGCGTTTAAAGTGGAGATGCCATACCCTCCGAGGCAGCGCTAAATTGGTATTATCTGGATTTCGTCAATTTACATCGACTGTATTTGTTGCTCCCAATCACCCAGAAATCGAATATGGGCCACTCTTAGGGTGGTCGAGATATCTTCCTAATACATTTATCTATCTTTCTGACCCATTTTGGGGCGTTTAAAGTGGAGATGCCATACCCTCCAAGGCAGCGTTAAATGGGTATTATCTTGATTTGGTCAATTTACACCGACTGTATTTGTTGCTCCAAAGCACCCAGAAATCGAATTTGCGCCACTTTTAGAGTGGTCTAGATATCTTCCTAATACATTTATCTATCTTTCTTACCCATTTTTGGGCGTTTAAAGTGGAGATGCCATAGCCTCCGAGACAGCGCTGAATGGGTATTATCTGGATTTGGTCAATTTACACCGACTGTATTTATTGCTCCCAATCACCCAGAAATCGAATTTGTGCCACTTTTAGAGTGATCTAGATATCTTCCTGATACATTTATCTGTCTTTCTTACCCATTTTTGGGCGTTTAAAGTGGAGATGACATACCCTCCGAGGCAGCGCTAAATGGGTATTATCTGGATTTTGTCAATTCACACCCACTGTATTTGTTGCTCCCAATCATCCAGAAATCGAATTTGCGCCACTTTTAGAGTAGTCTAGATATCTTCCTAATACATTTATCTATCTTTCTTACCCATTTTTGGGCGTTTAAAGTGGAGATGACATACCCTCTGAGACAGCTCTATATGAGTATTATCTGGATTTGGTCAATTTATACCGACTGTATTTGTTGCTCCCAATCACCCAGAAATCAAATTTGCGCCACTTTTAGAGTGGTCTACTTATCTTTCTGATACATTTATCTATCTTTCTGACCAATTTTTAGGCGTTTAAAGTGGAGATGCCATTCCCTCCGAGACAGCGCTAAATGGGTATTATCTTGATTTGGTCAATTTACATCGACTGTATTTGTTGCTCCAAAGCACCCAGAAATCGAATTTGCGCCACTTTTAGAGTGGTCTAGATATCTTCTTAATACATTTATCTATCGTTCTTACCCATTTTTGGGCGTTTAAAGTGGAGATGCCATACCCTCCGAGGCAGCGCTAAATTGGTATTATCTGGAATTCGTCAATTTACACCGACTGTATTTGTTGCTCCCAATCACCCAGAAATTGAATGTGCGCCACTTTTAGAGTGGTCTAGATATCTTCCTAATACATTTATCTAACTTTCTGACCCATCTTTGGGCGTTTAAAGTGGAGATGCCATACCCTTCGAGGCAGCGCTAAATGGGTATTATCTGGATTTTGTCAATTTACACCCACTGTATTTGTTGCTCCAAATCATCCAGAAATCGAATTTGCGTCACTTTTAGAATGGTCTAGATATCTTCCTAATACGTTTATCTATCTTTCTTACCCATTTTTGGGCGTTTCCAGTGGAGATTTCTTACCCTCCGAGACAGTACTAAATGGGTATTATCTGGATATGGTCAACTTACACCCACTGTATTTGTTGCTTCCAATCACCCAGAAATCGAATTTGCGACACTTTTAGAGTGGTCTATTTATCTTCCTAATACATTTATCTATCTTTCTAACCCATTTTTGGGCGTTTAAACTGGAGATGCCATACCCTCCGAGACAGCGCTGAATAGGTATTATCTAGATTTGGTCAATTTACACCCACTGTATTTGTTGCTCCCAATCATCCAGAAATCGAATTTGCGCCACTTTTAGAGTGGTCTAGGTATCTTCCTAATACATTTATCTATCTTTCTTACCCATTTTTGGGCGTTTCAAGTGGAGATGCCATACCCTCCGAGACAGCGCTGAATGGGTATTATCTGGATTTGGTCAATTTACACCGACTGTATTTGTTGCTCCCAATCACCCAGAAATCGAATTTGCGCCACTTTTAGAGTGGTCTAGATATCTTCCTAATACATTTATCTGTCTTTCTTACCCATTTTTGGGCGTTTAAAGTGGATATGACATACCCTCTGAGACAGCTCTATATGGGTATTATCTGCATTTTGTCAATTTACACCCACTGTATTTGTTGCTCCCAGTCACCCAGAAATCGAATTTGCGCCACTTTTAGAGTGGTCTACATATCTTCCTAATACATGTATCTATCTTTCTGACCCATTTTTCGGCGTTTAAAGTGGAGATGCCATACCCCCCGAGACAGCGCTAAATGGGTATTATCTTGATTTGGTCAATTTACACCGACTGTATTTGTTGCTCCAAAGCACCCAAAAATCGAATTTGCACTATTTTTAGAGTGGTCTAGATATCTTCCTAATACATTTAT
>JAVTVY010009656.1:0-43660 GCA_036873755.1 Hanleya hanleyi
AATATATGTCTAATATCAAGCGCTACCCCGGGACTTGAGTCCTTAAAGCTGTGAATTGCATCTTCCTTGTATATCAGCTCTTACTCATTATGCTCTTGGGAGGTCATGCCTAACCGGCGGTGCGATAACCGTATATGCAATATATACGTATGTGCTGAATGCAAAATTGATACCCCTATATGCGAATAGTGTAAACTAACTAGTACAACTACAGACACAAAGCCTGTAGGCGTTGTCAGCAGAATTCAATAAAGAACTCGATGTTGAAGAACACTACCAAATATACTATAAAGTCCTTGCTGCCATATGAATAGGTCTACCACTATATGGTAGATATGAAAAGTAGATTGGAAATTATGTATTGTTTTTATTTTGTATTTCTTTCATGTATTAATATAATTGTCACATTTCAAGATAAATATACGTCAGTGTGCTCACAATATTCGGATGACAGCAGTATTGAAAAGATTCACAGCTCTACCAATATACTCACAAAAAAATCATTTCATGATAGTCTTGGAACTCTCTGTGATCCTGAGCTAACCCTTGTCCATGTGGGTGTTTCATTAGATCGAATCATTTATTCCTTTTTTTCATTGAAGACTCATTCCTCCGAGATGATGCTGTTCAGTGCTAATCGTTATTATAGGCACTCTCCGTATATCCAGAGATACATGGTTCTTATACGCCATGGCATGAAAATATCACCTCATATTGTGAAAAAAGATAGCAATTTATTTAGTACCTGGTTCTAATCGATCTAATCTGATAGCTAAATGATTATAATCCCCGGTCATATATAATCATCATGCTAACTACTTCTGGCAAAGGGAGGTAATTTTGACAAAATTAGATTTACTGTCTTTGGTATTTGTTATCGGGAGAGAAAGGGAAATGTGCTGAATTCTCCAGCTCTTTATGGTCGTTAGGTGATCAAGATGGAGAATGAAATTGGCAGTTTCTCGAGAGACTGAACGGGAAGAAAGATCGGAGAGAAGAAAATATTGAGCTGGAACTCTCTCAGGAAAATTATGCCAACCCCAAGTTATAGCAATGAAAAACTCTCAAGATAGAGATCAAACCTCCATTATTTGGTCGATGCGCCACAAAAATATTGGGTAAAAAATTCCCACCCAACTACATTGAGTATAGATGCATTTGCTGTCCAATGAAAGTGAGCAAAACTATTTTATTTCACATCACATTAATATTTACTAATTTATCATGCAGTTTTTGCGGAGGAATTGCCTAGGTAAAAAATTCGAAAACTCTACCAAAAATGTCGTTTTTGAGCTTGAACCAAGGGTATAGTGCGTTAAGTTTCCGCCCTCTAGCTCAAGGAGTGAGAAAAATAATTTGTCACCCCCTCCACCCTCCCTCCCCCGACCGGGACAGGTCCCAAAAAAATCAGACCATATAGGGTTAAAATCACCCCAACATCTGATAAAAATCTTAACCCAATTAAATAACACCGTGTACGTTACGTCTATACCAGGGGTTCAGATACGATCAAGTTGTTGAGTGGGGAGATACGACCAAATCATTCTAACAGTGTATTATACAAATGTATTACTTTAAAGTGCAGGATTGTACTCAGTGTTCTCTTTTAATTGTTGTATTCATTCCTGGAATATGTAATGTAATTAATCCAGTTAGATTGCGAGAGCTTTAGGCCTGTCGTTACCGTGTGGATGAAGACGAACATCTGCGTGTGAGAGAGAAAAGGAATAAGATTAAACGGTTTTGTCTCTGTGTCGATATAATGGCACTGTCTCATTCTTGCCAAATTAGCATATTGTAAAGTTCAGTTTCAGTGATGATGGTGAAGTAATTTTGTTTTTGAATGTGCGTATCTCACGCCAACGTTACTGTTTACTTTTCAAAATTCATGGTTAAACGGGCTATGAAGAAATGGAGTTTAGCAAAGTATTGACTTCCTCCTTTGAATACCGTGCCAACCCGAATAACCATTGGCAGATGGTATACAATGGTTATACAGAATATTACGACAGCGTTGTCGTGACTAAACGCAACTTTATCAGCCAGCAACCTCCTATTGCGTCAGTCCTCGTAACTTATATAGTGTTACTTTTTATGAATATTTTATTGAAAACACAAGTAAGTTAGTGTTCAGATGTCGGCAATAGCCTGTATGTAATGTGTTATATATGCATCTGTGGCGCTCATTATGAGCATTAGTTTTACACGGGTGCGATTAGAGCTTTACATCTATCATACATATTGTGGACCACTAGCTGACGTATAGATGAATGGAAGCCCAATGGAATACAGTAGAATGCTCCCGCCCATCGACGAAAGGTAAAATACCACGAATACATGCTCCATCGTATGATACTCATTGCTTAAAGTTTGATAGCTTATACAACTTGGAAACTGGTCCGTCACGTCCCGGCTGATTCAGTACGAGAGTGTGGTCGATGTCAATTTGCAGACAATTTCAAAATAGTAAATGGAATTTATCAACATTTGTGCATCTAATATGTACAGTGCGGAATTACCCTCAAAAAAATGAAATTGATCATTGACAACATTGTTCCTATAGATATTTTAGTGTTCACGATGGGGCAATCGCATATTCAATACCTTTCTTGCTTTGCAACCAGCAGATAATATACAACTGATTATGCTGCCTTATCTAGGACACTCATAATCAAGTCAACGCACGTTGAATCTTATCTCGGAGGGAGGGAGGGAGTTTGGCTTAATGTCACACTCAAGTTTGTTTCACTCATATGGTGACAGTCAGTTTGGTTAGTGGAGGAAGCCGGAGTACCCGGAGAGAACCTCCGCCCTTCGGCAAGTAACTGACAAACTTTCACACATGGATCAGCTGGGCTCGAACCCGCGCCGGTTCAGCGGTGTGAGGCTATCTTATCTCGGACATCGACCGCTCATATTCTAGCCATTAAAGATACGAAGCTCATGTGATAATTTCAGACGAGACACGATGTGATGCGATTAATGACAATTGGCTACGGTCCATCCAAGAAACCAGATGTCACTGTTATGGAGAAGCCGAGTTGTAAATCCACTGTGAACATGCCGAACAATGTAATATGTGTGCGGTGGTGTGTGTGGGTGGATGCGTGTAAAGTTCGAAAAACAATCGTATTAAATACAAGGGTCTACTGCAATCGGTAGGCCTATATATATCTAGTAATGCAGTTGTAACAATGAAAACAAATTAGCTTCTCATCATTCTACTTCTTGACGGAGCAGATTGATTATCTCTGGGACCAACGAAATTATTTTATACTGTACATACCCCCAATTGGTTCATACGAGAGCATTCAACTAATTAATCGATTTGCATCTGCTTATACAACTATTTATCAGCGACTGTTAAATTTAATTAGCTTCTTCCGCCTTCGGCGCCCGAAGTGGTCAAAATGACATACAAGATATCGTCAAGGGAAATACATGAAACTGCTTTTCTAGCGGTTCAGCGCAGTGCAGACTGTCTATCGTGTGGCAGCTCCGTTAGCCGAGCGTCCAAGTCCACTACATTGTGACATTTTACATATACATGTAGCAGATGACGATCGTTTTGAAGTATATCGGAAATCTTGCAAACTTATTCAACATTACCGGAATGATTTTATGGAGAGAAGTATTAAGAATGTCCATTTTTACCATTCAATTGTGCGAGTCACGGGTGAAGTTGATTACATTACAGTTATGACTTAAACATCATTGAAACAATTTACGCGCTATACTGACCCTGAAGTTTCGATACTTGTATGTCACAGTAGAGCAGTGTCTGTCATATACATGTAGGTTGTTTGTACTCGTTTATAATTTATGAGGTTTTTAGCTAGAAGGACCAAAATCTTTGGAAGCCAGTCCAGAAAATCCAAAATAATAAAAATAAGGGTCTTATTTGGGTGTTTAAATAAATTAATGTACTTGATTTCGTAGCATTCGCTCCAACAACCTACATGCAGAAGTTATTAGCTATTAAAAGTAAATATTACATAATTCCGATCGAAAGTGCGAAATCATCAATCACAGTTGATTGAGAATATACCTTTCCAAAACTATATAACATGTCTGGTCCGATTCTTTAAGTACTTCTTACCGTGAAGGGTATTTCGAATATTGGAGTGGACCAAGACTGAATAATGAATGTCAGATCTGTCGCCTATACTTTAGTTGCAATTAAATTGGGCATAATTAAGAAGGCATCATATTTTTGTATTCATGTGGCCTCAAAACCTATTTTTCTGAAATACACCACAAAGCACAAAATATGTGAATATAAGTGCGAACTTTTACACCTCTACAATGTGAAAATTAAGTGTTTTATACCTCCACAATGTGAAAATTAAGTGTAGAAAGGGTTATTAAGATGGGTATCGTCATCTGCCCTAATTTTACACCCTCAAAGGTGTCCATTTTGCAACCCATCAGTATTTGACAAGAAGTTGTGATATTGGCCAAGAGGTGTACCGCCCTGAAAGATGTTATTTTCGCCAAAAAGATGGAAATAAACATACACGCCATCTAATAACAGTTAGACAGTAAAGTGTACATTAACATCCCTGGAGGGTGTATATCAATCAGAAGGTGTAAATGAACACCAATAAAAGCAGTCATATTGGTCATAAAGTGTAAATAAACATCACTGGAAGGGATAATTTTGGCCATAATGTATTAATCGACAACCAAGGAAGAAGAAATGTTGCCCAAAAAGTGTAAATTAACACCTCTGGCAGGTGTCGATTTTACCAGATGGTGTAACTGAACACAACTGAGAGCTCGGTGATGTCACTGGAATGTGTGAATAACCACCTTCAGTAGTTCTAGTCAGAATGCGTGAATAACCACCTTCAGTAGTTCTAGTCAGAAGGTGTCAATAACCACCTTCAGTAGTTCTAGTCAGAAGGTGTCTATAAACGCCCCTCGGAGATATAATTCGAGAAAAAGATGTGAACTTACACCCCCAAAACATCTAGAAAGGTGGATCTGCGTGTCGATAATACAGAGCCTAAAACAAAGAGAGCGGTCACCAATGAATAAACCCAGTTCATAGGTAGGTCTAACAAAGCAGGCATATCGAGTATCTGGAGACATCTCCTATTGATCACGTTGATGGGAAGGATTTGTCTAGCATCAGAACAGAATGTAACACCTTCCCTTCACTATTCCCTTGGGTTTACCTGCAAACTCTCTTAAAGGCCAAATCGATCCACTAGGATTTGATTAGCTCCCGAACAGTGGCACAATTTTCTTCCATTGCCAGGAACCGTGGAATGGAAGCGCGGACTGGGGATCGTATAAGTAAATTAGGGTCGGAGCAAATTAAACCGAAAGATCAGTGAAATCTCGGACTGATTGAATTTCTGACGTGCAAGGAATAGGAATTCGGCCGACATCTGAATGGGCATGCCTGTTACAAAAGATAAAATGCTAATTTTAAAGCATCTGCCTGTTCTGTAGCAATGGAAGCATAGGAAGATTTCTGACCTATACTAACCATTCTCAGGTGATTATATTTCAAAATGGACCTATTCCAAATATAATTTGGATAGGGTTGATAGGTTAACGCACAATCTGCTCCATAGTGAATGGCTATAAATGAGAATTACTCTCTACTTTTGACGTTCAATATATTATTTACTCCATTATCTGTTTTTCACTTAGTTTTGCGACTCGAAAAGCTTTCAAATGTGAATCAATTCGCATGATTCTTGTTGTTTCGCTGAGTCTGTATATCCGAGGGCGTGGCAATCGTAGTAAATTTATGAATAGCACACGTGCTGTAATCGCAACTGTTTCAGCTAACTTATGTTGACATATGAGACTATAGATTGCTTGGCAACTCGACAAATTTCTTATCTCGTGCAATGGAAAATCATCCAGAATTTTCAGAATCCATCAGAATCAATCGGCAGGGCTCTTGTCTCGGCTGAAAATTCAGACTATGCTTGAGGGCGGAGTCAGCAAAACTGATGGCAACACTCTCGAGCTCGAACAGTTCAACGCCGTACTCGGCATGAGATAATTAAATTAAATGAATCTTGTATAATTGATTCTTGATCACATAAGATCGCATCGACACAAAGCCTGTAATTTTCAAAACGACAGTAAAACATTGTCTTCCTCCCCCGAGAGAATAGACCAGCCCCAGTGGAACACCAGGTCACGTCATCTATCAGAGTTTGCTGTCAGGTGTAATTTAATTTCGAATGAGTACTTTGGTCACATCTATTCTTTAATTTAGCATTCATATCATTTATAAATGATTATTTAGAATATAAATAAATGTAAGTTTTCCGTCCTCTAACTGTTCAGATGATGAATGGTAAAACGACGACTTCATCCTAAAACAATAGACGTTTTTGAGCAGTTTGAGGACGGAAAGCTAACATTTATTTTTTAATTTAGGACTATTGTTCCATTCGTCGTCACTTGCCTCTCCCGGAATGCTGTGTGAAGCTTGATAGAAATTATCTCCAAATCAGCAGATTTTTTTCCAAAACACAAGTCGTCAAAAATAACAGCTATGAACGATAACTGTTGGAGATTACAACCAAGTAATCAAGAAATTACTGCTAGGCGAAATATGTATACGCTCTATCAAGGCTCTTTCGTGATGTCACCGTCCAGACAGAGGTTTGTGATGATGTCAAAATTATAGTCATCTCTTTTGTCGTCATGCATATATATACATTTGTTTAGCAGATGCTGATAATGGCATCATGAGAAAACGTCTTGAGTTTATCGATTTGAGAGCGTCAGATGAAAGTTGACTTTGACGTCTCGACAAGCATGCTACCGAACAAAAAAGCTCGAGAGAATTGCGTATGCCACTGGTATCGCCTGGGCGCAGTCAGAAGATTCTGTAAGTAATCAGGGTTGGGTCGGTTAAAAAAGAGATAATTATATTCCTAATGGTTTGGGGAATATTGTGCTATCAGAAGGTATGTCCATCGTGATGATAAAATATATTCTCACTGTCAAATCAATGGGTATCGATCACTCAGATTCAATTTGGGTCCCCAAGCTAGGAATTGTAACATTAATGTAATGAGACCTGACTCTGCCTGAACGGAGCAGAGTCGATTGACAAGGGTTGTTCTCAGTCTGGTTCATTAGGACAGGAGTGGAGAACCTTGGCCTGTTCACGTATCAGATCTACGGCCGCTCCAATTGTACCGTGGGTCAGATGGGTCACCATAATCATGATCCCACGGGCGCTTGTGATATGTATGATTTTAAACCTTAAATAAGGAACGACCATATGGTATATACATATAAGCAATGGTGTTTATGGGTGCATGGCGGCAGGTAGGGTCGGGCAGGGAAGAACCTCACGTATTGAAAACATAATCCAAATAATGGCAATTATCTTCAAATTGTTTGTGCATATCTCTCCAGTTTAGGGGAAGACACCTATTGTTTTTCAGCTCTGTCCGAAACTGGGGACTTAGACCATAGACCTCATCTGCACCAGTGATTGGTTCACAGTCATAACTCAGGATGGTCACTGTTGTGGGTCAAAATACTGGCAGCTCATTGGCTCAATGTATATCCACTGAATCATTTGAATATACGGTATATTCAGTGCCTGGTTTTCAGCTATGGCTCAGTAATACTCATTCAGTCATGTCTACTATGGTTCGTGTCAGATTAACTTAGTATGTGGATATAAAATAGAACGAATTATCAGATTCTTTCCGTATTTGGTGTGTGTATCACGCGACAAGATGTTTTATTTCCATTTCATTTCCAAAACAAAATTAATAGAACGACCGTATGGATTCTGTTCAAAATTGATATATCGCTATCTTCCCACAAGATGTTGCTTTGTGTTCCTGTCCGTCATATACCCATGGGTGGCGCCACCTGGAGGTCAAGATTGAAATTTTGTTTTCGGACAATTAAATTAGAGCGACGTAACGGATTCTTTCAAATTTGGTACGAAGATATCATGCTACAAAATGTCGCTTGGGGTCGCTTTCTATCCACATATACCTATAGGTGGCTCCAACTGGGGTCAACTTGAATTTCGTTTTCGGATGATAAAATTAGAACGGCTTACCGCATTCTTTCTCGATTTGATGTCTTAATATCATTGCACAAGATGTCGACTGGGGTCGAATTCCATCCACATATACCTGTCGATGGCGCCACCTGGGGCCAACTTAAAAACAAGAACGACTGTGTGGACTTTTTTTCAAATTAGGTATATTGATATCATGCTACAAGATGTTATTCCCTTTCGTCAACATACACCTATGGGTGGCGCCACCTTGAGACCAAACCTAGACATTTCGTTCCCGGGCAGTAACATTAGAACGTCATAACGGATTCTTTCCAAATTTAGTATGCGGGAATCATGCCACAAGTTTTCGCCTGGAATCGCGTCTCATCCACACATGCCCATAGGTGGCGTCACCTGGAACCAACGTGGCATGTCATTTCCGGACACATAGAATGGCTTAATGGATTATTTCCAAATTTGGTATGTGGATATAGCCACAAGTCAACTTGAAATTATTTTTGACCCCACAAAGTGCATATTAGAATGTTGTAATAAATCCTTCAGTACATGAATACCTTGCCATAATATATTGGTTGCAAATAATATCTTCATAAATAATGCATGCTTCTTTTACTCCATGTGCAAATGGGATGCCTGTTCGATTGTATTTGATCGACTGTACATGTGTATAGTTGTAGGATAAAACTTGTTACAAAGACGTAAATCGAAAAGAATTATGTCATTATGAATGGTCTTGTATTATGATCAAATTTACAGGCATTTACAAGTCTACAGTAGTCTTATAAAATATCAACAATGTTATAGTATTTTTCTCTAAATTAATCACTGGTTTGAGGTCTTCTATAAATTTAGCCCTGTGGTTTGAATCCATTTTCTTTTTTGGAACATACAGAACGAAGGAAGATCTTTAAAGCATCATAACCCTTTCGTCGGTATTCGCAATAGAACTGATACAGTTTTTTCCTTCAACTCAGGTTAAAAACTCTCATGACTGTTCCGTCAAATCTTCACCAAGACATGCTATATTTTGTCGTCACAATGTATTCCTTCTGTCTCCGGGTTAAGGGACAATAAGCGTGCCTATCAAAAATGAGGTACTTGGACTTTTGTAGTTGACAATGCACAAAAGATTTGCGAATATTTAATAAATAGGGAATTGTATTGATTCATGCAGGAAAAGGAAAAACATTAAGTATCATTTAATATACATTATTGTGAGAAAATTAATACAAATTATTTACTTCCAATACAGATGAAAAGGTCTGAGTCCAATCAACTATAACGTGTGATGCAAAAGATATGTAAAACGGTCAATCAGATAATCTGTCTTCAAACCATTATGATTGTGGAGAACAGTATTATGGAGAGAATACCCCTGTCCCTGCATGGGTAACATCGAGTAACGACATTTTTACCATATATGGAATGGAATAAATCAACACGGCCATTGTGTGACGATTTACCTGAACAATCCTGAACGACTTTAATCTCTGAGCAGAAAGAAACAGCTTCAGTCCAGTTCTCTTGCGACTATCGAGAAAAGTGTTATGACGTTCTGTAGATCTTCTTTTGTTCTGTGTGTTTCAAATCACATGGATGAATTTATTGAAGCCCTCAAACCGGCTACTAATTAAAAGAACAACACTATAGTATTCAATTTAATATCAAAGTACCACATACAAGCGGCACACGAAGCGAAATAGTGAATTGGTACAGTAATGTAATGTCGCTATTGACGGGGATAAATGCGAGGTATAAATTCGCTGCTGACAGCGGTAAGGTGGGGTATAAGTTGTTGCTGACTGGGGTAAGGATGAGGTAAAGATCGATGCTGACCTCTGCTGTTTTGTGGATTTTACCCCAAAAGTTTAATTCATGATTTTGTAATGACAATTCATGAGTTGAATATTTATTCATGACTATTCACATATTTTTCATGACTGGGGTGGGGTAGAGAAAAAAACACTGCTTAAGTGGGATGAACTGTCGCTGCTGACAGAAGTAGTGATGGGATGTAAAATTTGCTGCGGACGGGAGTACGTAGCGGCGGGGTGTATTTCCCGTGTCCCCGCCAAACCAATACGCTGTAAACGTAGAATAATAATTATGCTGTCTTTGATTTATATATGTTACGTATATAAAATGTAATATACCGTTAACAGTTAATTCTATGCAGAATTTATTGTTTTGTTTTCTGCATAGAGTTAACTGTTAACGGTATATTACATTTTATATACGTAACATATATAAATTAAAGACCGCATAATTATTATTCTACGTTTACAGCGTATTGGTTTGACGGGGACAATAACTATGTGAGACGAGACATTGTATCGATTGTAAAATCTATAGATGTCAGACTAAAAAGATATATAGACCCGCCAAGAGCATCTTCTTGTTATCAGGGTTAAGTCGGATTAAGCATACTGATGTGGGACTGAGCCATTAATGTAATTCCTGTGCACAGTCTCGTACGGATTAATCGACTGAATTGAATTTGCTACCTAAAACAGGGTCACGTCAATAGAATGTGTTTTCGTGGAGTCGATTTACAAGAATTGCTGAACGTCTGGTTCATTAGGGCAAGACCAGATAACAATAGTTATACCACTACACACATGTACACCGTAGCAAAATAACTCTGTAATTTTCGTGATCAACCAGATGAATTTTAAGGCTGTCAATAGTGACTAGCTCTTTACTCATTATGCGCTTGTGAGGGGCGGCCGTTGGTCTGATAACCATGTATGCAAATTGGTGGCCAATATCGTATACCATAACAAGTCTCTGCTACAATGTACACTAAATGTTAGATATGAAAATTAGATTGGAAAGTATATATTATTATTTTTTATTTTCTTTCACGTATCAATATAATTGTCATATTGAAGAGAAAAAAGTCAGTCTGCTCACAATATTCGGATGATCGCTCTACCCATATACTCACAAAACATTCATTTTAACATAGCCTTGTGACTCTCTGTGATATTGAGTTAGCCCTTGACCATGTGGATGTTTCATTAGATCGAATCATTTCTTTTACCTTTTTTGACGTTCAAGGCCCAGTCCTCCGAGATGATGCTACTCAGTGATAACCGTTATTATAGGCAATCTCTGTATATCAAAGAAAAAAAAATGGATAAAACTGATACATGATATTATACGCCATGGCATGAAAATATCCTCATATTGTCAAAAAAAAGATATCAATTTATTTAGTAGCCGGTGCTGATCAATCTGATCTGATAGCTAAATGATTATAATCCCCGGTCATATATAATCATACTAACCACTTCTGACTAAGGGAGGTAATTTTGACAAATTAGATTTACTGTCTTTGGTATTTGTTATCGCGAGAGAAAGGGAAATGTGCTGAATTCTCCAGCTCTTTATGGTCGTTAGGTGATCAAGATGGAGAATGAAATTGGCAGTTTCTCGAGAGATTGGATGGGAAGAAAGTCGATAAGATCGGAGAGAAAAAATATTGTGCTGGAATTCTCTCAGGGAAATTATGCCAACCTCAAGTTATAGCAGAGAAAAACTCTCTAGATATCGAACTGATGAGGGTGTGTGGCCAAGATAGAAGCTAGGCATACTGAATTCATGTACATGTATGTATGCTGAGCAAGTGAATAAGGATAACACTTGTAACTGGGGGGGATTAGGATCATGTACAAGGTATCTAAAGATGTATGCATTATCCGTGCGCTTCATCGGTCGTCACGAATGTTCACAATTATTTTGTTCATGCATGTGGATACGAAGAAGCGCGGAAGGTGGGGTGAGATGGAGTTCATCAGTATACACTAGTTTTTTTCTGTACGTCCAACATCCAGTACCGGCAATTCAATAAATTGCGAATAGCTTCTATGGTGTACCGTACATATAATTTATGCTTTTTTTTTTAGTGCTTTTTAGTGTTTTAATAACGCCTCGGGACAGAGGAAAATGAAACACGGAGAAAGTTTTTACTATGAAAGCCGGGTTAGGCCGTCTCACAACCTCGCCTGGCAGCGAGAGAAGGGAACGAGGTAGCGAGACAGCGAATAAGCGAAGCGATGGAACAACAGAGCCAGGCTAATTTAGCCTCGCAGTCTCGCCAAGTTCTTCGCATTCTCGCTACCTTGTCGCTTCGCCAGCTCGCTCCTTCGCTGCCCATCGCACCCCATACGACTCCGCCACATATAGCTACCGCAGTTTGTACGATCTGCGTTAGTTTTGTGACGTAAACGTGCGTATAGGGCGATGTCGCTGCCTCCATACCTCGAATCGATCACTCGCTCCCTCGCTACGTCGATATGTCGCCGTGTGGAGATTAAGGCATGGGAGCGATGTTGCGAGATGGCCTTATCCGCCATAAATATCAGTATTACTTCGGCATGATATGAAGGCTGTGTAACCAATTCCAAGAAGGCCGAAATATATTCTTTAAATTCATAATATCCAATATAGCCAACAGCGGACAATTTTTTATGAGAATTAATATTCCTCCAAATTCTCAGGTGACCTGTGAATTGATTGGGAGAGTGAGCGTCAAGCCCCATGTAATCAATGTCCGCAAACAGAACTTGCCGTCTGCTCAAGTCAGAAAAACACTTCGCAAAATTTGGCAAATCTAGTTATCTTTGAATTTGATAGCCGGTGAGTGTTCTTTTGGGCTCTAAATCAATGTTAACTTGACTCGATAGGCCGTGTGCGTGCAAGGAGAAAAGACAAGCGCAAACATTGCCTCATATTTTACGGACGGGTAAGTGAGCTCTTGTGTGTTTGGAGGAGGGAAAGTCTGGCTTTGGCAAACTCCGCGTGAAGACTCCAAAAATCCGAGAAGTTAACAAACTTATTGGAAATCAAAGATGAAAATTGATCAGGCTATGTCTTCATCAATTCCCAAGGGTTCTATTAAATCCCAGTGTTTGCCAATCTGCTCCGTTCTTGTTTGCTTTCTTTGGACGCGAATTGGACCAAAATTAGCTCGCAAGAAGTGCGTACATACTGTCTCTTGATTGATTTCCGTTCCTCTGCGGCAATATCTGAGAATCGTGTGGAGTATATTACACTGATAAAACCGCGGAAGTAATCAGATTTGAAGACGAAATCTCAGAATAGTTCAGTAAATTGATTAGAGCTAAAGTTTATTATACATGAAGTATATTTCTCTCAATGTATGGACATAATATCCTTTCGTATACCACCAATCAATGTTGTGCTATACATTCTGAATCACATCGCTATTCGCATAACTAACGCACCAGTTTCATTGAAAATTCAAAATATCATCATTATAATCTGTTTGTTTTTTAATGGTCACACACCTCTACAGCATGGCATACAATAAGACTAGTGTTATAAGCCGGTATGAATTCTTGGAGCGATTTCCCACTGAATATTTTCACCCGATCTTTATCGATTTTCTCGCCTTCCAGTATCCCAAGAAACTGCCACATTCGTTCTTCATCTCTATCACTTATAACGAGCTAGATGAATTAGCAGACGTCTTTTTTCTACTGAGAAAGTAAATCTAAATTGTCAAAGTTACATTCCATATACACGTTAATGTTAACTGTGGAAAGTATGATATTATACATGTACATCTCCGTCGATTACATGTATAAGCATTTAGCCTTCCCAGCAATTCGATTATAACCGGCTACTAAATATGTTGATTGAGGTGACATTTTATGCCGAGGAAAAATACTGTAACGTTACAAGCGTCTGGTCCGTCATTCATAATTCAGCCGTCGTCCATTAGAGAATATCCGCGTCCATAATCCAAAGACCTATTCCATATTCCATATAACAGTATTAGCACCAAATTCAAAAAGACAGTCATAGTATACATAAACATAGGCTTGTTTCTTGCAAGACAGAAGCGGTCAACAGTTTTCAATGATGCCGACAGGATACAGTAGGACTACTGTAACGCCACAGAGATACAGAACTGTAATGCGGCATGGATACCATATAGACCTGCAAAGCGGCATGTATATTACAATATTGTAACGTGGTATGAATAAGATACAGAACTGTAACGTGGCGTGAACAAGATATACATGTACTAATGTAACGCGCCATGGATAAGATTCAGTTCAGTGCTAAGGTATTGTAACGTGGCAGGGATAAGATACAGTACTGTACCGCGTCATAAATATGATACAGTACTCTAATATGATTGCCAAGACACTGTACTGTGACGCGGCATGAACACGATAAAGTACTGTGATGCTGCATAGATAAGACGCCTTACTGTAACATGGCATGAACAAGATACAGTACTGTGCCGCGGCATGAACAAGATAATACTATAACGCAACATCGACGAAATACAGTACTTTTAAGTTGAATCAACAAGATACGGCACTGTAACACGGGCATGGAGAGGATACACTACTGTAAAATGGCACGAGCAAGATACAATACTGTAGCACAGAATGGCTGAGATAAAGTGCAAAGAAGGCAGTGTTGTAAAGCGGCATTGAGAGGACACAGTATTGTAACGCGGCAACGATAACATACCGTACTGTAACATGGCATGATCAAGATACAGTTCTGTTCCGAGGCATGAACATGATACGTATTATAACGTAGCATGGATAAGATACAGTACTGGAACGTGGCTTCAACATGATGCGGCATGGACAAGATATAGTACTGTAACGTGGCATGAAAAAGGTAAAAAAAACTGTTGCACAAAATGGCTAAAATAAAGTACCGTAACGCGGCATGATCAAGATTCAGTGCTTTAACGTTGCATTGATTTGATATAGTATCGTAACACAAGGATAATATACATAAATGTGACATGGCACGAACAAGGTACAGAACTGTAGCGAAGCATGTATAAGATACAGAATTGAAACGCGGTATGGATAAGATACAGTACTGTGTAACGCGGCATGGACAAGAAACAGTACTGTAATATGAGTGAGTGAGTGAGTGAGTGAGTGAGTAGGATTTAACGTCGTTTTCAACTGTAATATGGCATCAACAAGATATATTACTGTAAAGCACCATGGATAAGTTAAAGTACTGTATCGCGACATGAATAAAATACAGTGGTGTAAAGCGACACTGATAAGACACTAGTGGGATGCGGCATGGACACGATACAGTACTGTAACGCGGCATGGATAAGATGCCGTACTTCAACGCGGCATGCATAGGAATGTAAAGCGCCATTGATAGGGATCAGTATTGTAACGCGGTAAGGATAACATACAGTTCTGTAACATGGCATTTACAAGCCGCAGTACCATAAAGCGGCATGAAGAAAATACAAAACTGTAACGCGGCATGCACTGGAGGCAGTGTTGCAAAGCGGCATTGATAGGACACAGTACTGCAATGCGACATTGATAAGACGATGTACTGTGACGCGGTGTAGATAAGCTGTGGTACTGTAACGCTGCATGCATAGGATAAAGGTCTCTAACGCGCCATTGATTGGAGAGAGAGAGAGAGAGAGAGAATTAAGGTTTAACGTCACGTTCAGCAATATTTCAGTTATATAGCGACGATCAAACAAAATTCTAAGTATTCAAGTTAATAACTCAGTAAACTAATACAATAAAAACATGTAAATACATTAAAATTTATACAACAAACCGGTCTCTCTCAAATAATCTAAATTACAATCTTCTTTTACTCGACTACAAAGATCTTCCAGAGTAGCTGCTCGATAAAAGTTATCTCTTACAATCTTAAAATCTATACAGTCGATACGAATATGTTTCACCGTGATAGCTTCGTGGCATGGAATACACCTTGGGACTGCCTCTTTTTTTCAGCAAATGCTCGTGAGTTAATCGTGTATGGCCGATTCTACATCGTCTAATCATGGCATGATCGAAACGTTGGATAAAGTAATGTAACACGACAAGGATCAGATATATAACTGTAACGCAGCATGGATAAGACACAGTACTGGGGCATGATATGGACAGGATACAGTAATGTAATGTGACATGGATAAGATGTAGTACTGTAAAACGACAGGGACAGGATACAGATCTGTAACGTGGCATGAATGGAGAAAAGAACTGTAACGCTTCATGAATAAGATACAGTACTGTAACGTGGCATCAACAATACACAGTACTGTAACGCGGCGTGGACAAGAAACAATACTGTAACGTGGCCTTCACAAGATAAAATACTGTAGCATAGAATGGCTAAGATAAAGTACCGTAATGCGACACAAACAAGATGCAGTGCTTTAACGTTGCATTGATTTGATATAGTATCGTAACACAAGGATAATATACATAACTGTGGCATGGCACGAACAAGATACAGAGCTATAGCGAAGCATGTATCAGATACAGACCCGCAACGCCATATGGATAAGATACAGTACTATAATGAGTCATGGACAGGGTACAGTACTGTAACATGGCATCAACAAGATAGAGTACTGTAACATGGCATCAACAAGATAGAGTACTGTAACATGGCATCAACAAGATACAGTACTGTAACATGGCATCAACAAGATAGAGTACTGTAACATGGCATCAACAAGATAGAGTACTGTAACATGGCATCAACAAGATAGAGTACTGTAACATGGCATCAACAAGATAGAGTACTGTAACATGGCATCAACAAGATACAGTACTGTAACATGGCATCAACAAGATACAGTACTGTAACATGGCATCAACAAGATACAGTACTGTAACATGGCATCAACAAGATAGAGTACTGTACAGCGGCATGGATAAGTTACAGTACTCTAACGCGACATTGATAAGACAAATTAGTGTGATGCGGCATGGACACGATACAGTACTGTAACACGGAATTGATAAGATACCGTACTTTAACGCGGCATGCATAGGGATGTAAGGCGCCATTCATTATTGTCAAGCGACACGGATAATATACAGTGCCGTAACATGGCATGGACAAGATACAGTACTATAAAGCGGCATGAACAAGATACAGTACTGTAACGCGGCATGCATGAGAAGCAGTGCTGTAAAGCGGCATTGATAGGACACAGTACCGTAGGATGACATGCAGTTCTGTAACATGGCATGGGCAAAACACAGTACTGTAACGTGGCATGGGTAAGATAAATGTACGTACAATAACGCAGCATGGATAAGATACAGTGCAACAACGCTGCATTGATTGGGTACAGTACTGTAACACGACAAGGATAGGATAAAGTACTTTAACCCTACCTAGCCTTTTTTCAACTTGAGATAGTGGGCTGATAGTTACCACGCTATACCGTTGAGTCAAGCCCTCATAGAAAATGTAAAAAAAATCCAAGATGGCTCTTATGATGACGTCACAGCGACGTCATTTCCGCAACATAGCTGTTGCCCACATTTCTTCGCAGAAAAGCAGGAATTATGAAGAAAAAAGAAGAAAACGTGACTTTTCTGCTACCCTATATGTTCGCCATTTTTGAATTTACGCATTATCCCCTGCTCGGGGTTATGCAAATCGGTTCAGAAAGAACCTAGTATGATAAACTACAAAGTCACGGAGTGTCAGGTCTCAAGTTTTTGTCGTTCCGGAAAGAGGGTAGAAATTTGGTAAGGGGAGCCATAATGCCCTCCGCCAGGTCTGGAACGGTTAACGTGGCATGGACAAGATATAGTACTTTAACACGACAATGATAAGACACAGAACTGTAACGTGTTATGTATACAATACTGTACAAATAGCGTAACGCGGCATGGATAAGGTGAAAACTCTAACGCGGCATGGATACGGTACAGAACTAACGTTACATGGATAAGATGCAGTACTGTAACGAAGCAGTCAGAATGAAGCAGTCATATGAATAAACACCATTATGAACACAAATTATGACTGAAAATGCAATAACTATTATACGTGTACATCAGCGACGAAAACTGATCCCGAATGCCTCCCAAATCTAAGACGGCACTTTGACGTACAGATAATCCAACAATTATGTTTTGCCTTATGTTGGAAGATAAACACGGTCAACGGCATGTCCTTAAATCAACTTCTAATCACTGATTATTTTAAGCGATCAGGGAATGAGGGAATAACCAACAACAAAACTAAACAGACAAGTGGAGAAACTTGTAATTGCTTGCTGTTCACGCACTCGAATCACTATTCATTTGCACTGCTGGAAACCATTGAATGAATTAGAATCATAGAGTGTGTCACAGTTGAAAGTAGTCAGTGACTAAAGGGGACTAACTCGCTAGGGAACGATTTTATCCAAATCTACACCAAGAGTTTTCTCCCATTTCACACCTTCACCACTACCATGAACGGATACATGTTTCGAGATAGCATTCATTGTATCAGACTACATATTTACATGAAATAATTGATCGTGAATCAGAAAGCGCGAGTTTCTTTTCAAATCCCGTTGAAAATTGCTTTGTCGCCGAGTTTATTGTGTAACTAGGGGAGACATTGTTTTGACGGGTTGAACATTGGGATTTGCTCCGGATTCCTCAGGCTCGGCTGATTATTAGACGAAGCCGTTAACCAACAAAATTAACGTCTCCACAATAAACACGACGACGAAGCAGTTTTCAGCGAAGCTCTTGCAAAACAGAGAGAGAGAGAGAGAATTAAGGTTTAGCGTCGAGTTCAGCAATATTTCAGCTGTATGGCGACGATCAAACAAAATTCTAAATATTCCAACAACAAAAAAGTTAATAACCCAGCAATCCGGAAGTAATCAACACAACACACCAAAAACATGCACATACATTAACAGTTATACAAAAAAACGATTTGTCTCAACCTAAAATACACTCTTCTTTTACCCGATTAACAAATCTCTAAAGTAGCTGCTTGATAAAAAGAATCTCTTACAATCTTAAAATCTGTACAGTCGATCAGTATATGTTTCAGTGTGCGATCCTCGTGACATGGAATAAACATTAGGGCTGGTTCCTGTTTTAGTAAATGTTCGTGAGGTAATCGTGTATGGCCGACGCTACATCGCCTGATCATGGCTTGATCGAAACGTTTCTGGCTGCTTAGATAAGTATAAACTACAGTTTTTTTAAATTCATGAAGTTTGTTATTATCCACGACATCCCATAAGGATTGAAACAACTTTCTCACATAAGCACAGATAGAGGGTGTGAAATCGCTATATGGGAATCCAGCAGGATCAACCTCATTATCTATGGCTGCCTTAGCCATTTTATCAGCTTCAGTATTTTCTTTGAAACCAACAAAACACAACATCAATTGTAGAATGTTCAAGATGGTGAGATGAGTTGATGTTCCACTCTTAATCGCTTGAATTACAAGCGTCTGGTTCGTCATTCATAATTCATCCGTCGTCCATTACAGAATATCCGCTTCCAAATCCAAAGACCTATTCCATATTTCATATAACAGTATTAGCACCGAATTCAAAAAGACAATCATAGTATACATAAACATCGGCTAGTTTCCTGCAAGAGAGAAGCGGTCAACAGTTTTCATTGACGCCGGCAAGACATCATTATGTTCCAAAAATATCAAATCCGTATCGCTGACCAGTATTCTTAATCCATAATATTCGCTGTAAAGTCATCATCTAGAGAATGATGTATCTCAGACACGCTTTGATTGTGACTGTTCATATGAGCACCATATTCATCTGCTTCGACATATAAGCTTGTTTTAGGTGATGTTCTCAACGCTTCGAGGCAAAGTCTTAGTGCTTGATGAAGAATAAGATCTAGCTTTGCCAAGTTTGACTTGCTTGTACCGTTGTAAATAATAGAGCCTTAATCAAGCTTAGAAGGAACAAGTGATCGATATAATTGATGAACCTTCTGCTGATCTCATCCCACTTATGGCTGGCAACTACCTTCAACAAAGCTTTCGTGCAGTTAGCTTTCAAACACTGTATATGCCATAAGAAATTTAATCGGTGATCAAACAATATTCCTAAGAATTTGACTTCTTTTACAGCCTTGAGTTCAGTTCCATCTAATGTAAGTACTGGATCTTTTTGCTGGAAATACTTTCAACAAAAGTGTATACAATTTGTCTTATTATACCGCATGTAAATTCGTGGTGTTTTCTTTGGTTGACAGCCTGTCACGTGTCACTCTACAAACCGTGATGTTCACTGATGATGTAGTCATATCTTGCCTTACCGTTGAATAAATGTCATGTACCACGGTAGAGCGTTGAACATGACAATTGTTCCACGGCGACATCTGTTGAACCAAGAGTTGCCTCCCATAACGCAGGCGCCAAACATAGTCCCCGAAACGAAGATTGATGTTTTTGTACGTCGGCCCGTCGGTGATAGAAATTAGTGAATGCGATTTGGAAACTGACTGAAATAAATTTGGCATCTTTTGAAAAGGTACGTAAGATCACTGAGAACGTAACTCTTCCAAATTATTCGGCAAAGAAGCCGACGTTACTGCCGAGGTCGAACAGTCGATCTTGACACAGAGTTTTGAAATCAACCACGGTCGCGCAATGTTGAACAAGAGATGCTTTTTTCACCATAACATCCTCATTCACATGATTATAAAGTCTACTTTTTTCGAATGTGACATTCGGTATAATAAAACAACTATTGCATGTTATAGAGCTGCGCGCTCGTTGTATATCACTTGTCTCGAGCCGACAAATCGTGGTGTCCCACTCTATAACATGCAATAATTGTATATTAGCTCTGAAGAACTTGAAACCATTTTCTAGACAACAATTCTGAATTTTAGTTAGAAGTTGTTATGTTCTCTCAATAGTATGTCCACTACACGATACGTTGAAATCATCCACAAATAATGAACCGTGCATTGATTTATTCAAAACTGCAGCTAAGCTGTTGATCTTGATAATAAACAGAGTAACAATCAAAATACTACCTTGAGGGACACCTTGATCTTGATCGAAATGATCAGACATGGTTGTACCCAACCGAACCGATATAAATATGAGTAAACGGCCCTTAATACGAAGGCCTTTTAAACTCATGTATTTCCAGGTAGTATCACAGGCTTTTTACTGGATAATATAATAGAAACCACATGTTCGTTCTTGGCGAATTGCAAGCGTCTGGTCCGTCATTCATAACTCAACCGTCGTCCATCAGAGAATATCCGCGTCCATAATCCAAAGACCTATTCCATATTCCATATAACAGTATTAGCACCAAATTCAAAAAAGACAATCATAGTATACATAAACATAGGCTTGTTTCCTGCAAGAGAGAAGCGGTCAACAGTTTTCAATGGCAAGACATCATGATGTTCCAAAAATATCAATCCGTATCGCTGATCAGTATTCTTAATCCATAATATTCGTTGTAAAGTCGTCATGTAAAGAATGATGTATCTCAGTCACGCTTCGATTGTCACTGTTCATATGAGCACCATGAGGATATTGAACCTAGCCCCGGGTTAAGCGGAATTAGACACAAGTTACGAAACGTAACGCCATAGATCTTGCACGCTACGCTCGTATTTTGCTATCAGCATGCGATATGTATCGCCAAATTTGAGAAACTTTGAGTGGAGGCGCTTGGTGGTGTAGCCCTGTTTTATAAGTTTTTGCAACAATGTTTTGTGACGTTGATTAAAATCGTCACATTTAACACAGGATCTAGCAAATGCTACTAGCGAAGGCATTCTTTTTTTCTTTCTTTTTTCTTTTTTTTTTATTATTAATTTTTTTTTTATTCAGGTCCTCATACATCGTATGATTATCATACATATATAACAGTCCTAATAATATAGTCTGCAACTTATTAGCTATTTTCAATCAGTTTTATGAATAAAATAATATATCTATTCTTGTATTGTTTACAATTTGCATGGTCAGTTCTATTACAACAGTCTTAATACAAATTGACTGTGATTCGTAAACTAATTAAATGTCTATTCAATGTTCATTAAGTTTATGTATCTGCTATGACACTTGTCAACTGAACAGGATCTATGAAGGTGCTTTTCAATAAGACATCATACCAAGCTAAGCCACTTGTTCCACTTGTCATTAAATTTAGTGATATTGCTTGCCAACTTTGAATTGATCTTTTCCGCCATATAATATTTTTTCAAGTCACATTTGAAACAATCCAACATTGGTTGTGAGTGATTTATACTTGCTCTAAAAATACCGAAATTAACCAGTAGTGAGATCAAATTTACAATCTGCATATTTTTGCCAGTAAATCCAAAAATAATTGTACATGGTGTGAAATGTATTTCTAAAGTTGTAGTATTGGTAACCCATTCTTTCACCTTCGTTCTGAAAGCAATAGACTTTGGGCACTCAACCAGCAAATGAGTAATAGTCTCTATTTTATCTGTACAGGAGAGGCATATATTGCTATCAACCAGGTTCATCTTGAACAGCAAATCTCTGCATGTCAATATGCGAGACAGTATTCTATATTTAAACCACCAAAGCTTAGTATCCATACTAATTACTTTGCTTAATGTATAGATTTTAGACCAATCAATATCATTTGCACTCAATCCCAGCTCCGATTCCCAGCGCTGTTCAAATTTAATAGGAAAAGGAAGCTGTTTTTTAAATACAGAATTATATAATGAACAACCTTTTTCTACTGACAATATAGTTTGTAAGTAGAACTGTGGAAAAGGACCATAATACCTTTTATGGGATTTGCTATTCAGATTTACCTGCTTGACATAATCCAGTATACAATTCCTTAGATCATAGAACAGTGTATATGGAACCTTAATATTGAAAGTCTCACAAATGTTTCCATAAGAACAGATAAACCCATTTTCATCAAATAAATCAGACACCAACATTATGCCATTATTGTACCAGTCCTTATAGAAGACACTTTCTTTACCATTAACAAAATTATTATTGTACCATAAAGGCTGAGTAAAGACATCAAATATACTTTGTACTCGCAAATTTTGTGCAAAACTCACATAAGCTATAAATACATCTTCCCAGAAGGCATTTGTAGTAACTTGTGCCTTCCTTTTAATAAAGTCAGGTCCAAGAGTCCACAAACTTTGCGTTGAAATACCCTGAGTATCTGCTAATAATGATGACCATTGAGCCTGATTTCGAAAGCATTCTTGACATAGGAATCTAATCTAACTAAATGGCCAATGGTACTTCTATTTTTACGGAAACCAGCTTGAATATCAGTTTCTTTTTAGTTTCAAGGTACCAAACAATCATTAATCATGCGTTCCCTTGTTTTACAAACACAGCTATTCAGTGGAAATGGACGGTAATTACCGGGGTCTGTATGATTGCGGCCAGGTTTTGAGACTGCTATAACAATGGCATGCCATGATGGAGGAAAGTTATCTGTCACCCAAAGTCTGTTAAATATGAGTGATAGAGTTTCTAGAGATGTTTCCGGAGGATTTTTTTTTAAGTCGATAATGAATATTATCAGGACCTGCAGCAGAATCGTTAGCTTTCACGAGAGAAGCATAAAGTTTGTTCATCTAAAACAAAGCATTATAGCCCTTAACGGTTACTGAAGGAAAATTGTATTCATTCTTCTCTTCTCTTTTTTGGAAATTTTCAAATTTAGGTACATAATTTTTACTCTGCAAGTTTCCTCATTGAGAGGATGAACACTGGACTTGGAGATTTTACCCTTAACCCTATCTAGCCTGGGCGATTTGTGGTTTACCGCAGCCTGGGGGGGGGGGGCGGAACGTGTCCCCCTATATATTTTCGCTATCGCTAGGACTAGAGGGATGACACTTACCACACTATATCTTTGGGTCAAGCTCTACAAGAAAGTGTAAAAAAAATCCAAGATGGCCGCCATGTGACACTGTGACATCATTTTCAAAAAGAGCATTTTTGGACGATTTTTCGGTCAGAATTTTCGAATTTTTTATTTTCTTCGCAAAAACTGCATGATAAAAAGTAGCAAATAATAATCTGATATGAAATAAAATAGAAATATTACGAAAACATCACTATTTTGGTACCCCACATGGCCGCCATTGTAAATTTACCCATGAATCTCTGTTCGAGAGGTCATGCAAATAGTCTCAAAAATGACTCCAATATGATAATCTAAAATGTCACGGATTTGCAGCTCTCAATTGTTTGTCGTTCCGGAGATAGGAGCAAAAAACCAACGGGGGGTGGGGGGGGGGGGACGGAAAGTGACCCCCTCCCAGGCCAGGTATGGTTAATTCTTTGAATCCTGTTTCAAACTTTTGTAGGAGTATGTGTATTGGTAGTAGAAACATAATTTTTCCAAGAATCACGTTTGTTCTGTTTCACTGTTCTACGAGCTTTAGCACTAGTAACTCTTTCAAATCTTCAGATCTTTCTAATCTCCAGAATAAGGATATCGGCGAAATCACCGTTCAGCTTTCTTCCTGCATTTCATTGCTTCTCTACACTCATCGTTCAACCATGGTTATTTTAAACATGTGCGACTTCCGAGGGTGAGGGTATGGTTTGGTTAGCAATTTCAATCAGCATATCTGAGAACAACTATATAGGATCAGGAATACTAGTGAAGGAGTCTGTTTTAAGTCTTTGTGAACAAAGCTTTTCAAAAATTAGCCGATTTGCATTCTTAAAAGTATACATTGTCATCAGATAAATGAACAGCTTTTAAAACAGTGGGAAACTCAGGAACAGACCAAATAAATTCTACGAGTTTAGAAACGTTGCAAAGTGAGCTATTTAATGCTGAAATGGTTCCATAAGCTGAGGACAAATGTGTGTAAGAACCATCATTAAACATACACAAAGGATTATTTGATATAAAATCTTCAAGGATTTTCCCTTCACAGTTTTCTTCATTATCCCAAAAGTTACTACGACCGTTAAAATCACCCATCAATAAGCAAGGTTTAGGGAGCTGATCGTAAAGGTTCTTAACTTTACTAAGACGGATACCTCCAGGAGAAGGTATGTACACCGTGCATAATGTGAATACAGAATTCAAAGCAACACGCACAGCTTGGAAATCCGTCTTTAAATCTACAGGACTATGTAAAACACCCATTTTAACAAGTTTTGAAGAGCCGCCTGTAGCATTTTCATGCTCTTCCAAAGCATAGGAATGATAAGGTGAACTTGAAGTAATTCAATTTTATTTGTATCTGCTTCTTTGAGAAAAGTTCCGTTCAAACAGAGAGCTGAGGATTGATAATCCCGAGTTAACAACTGGAGCTGATTTAAATTTGGCCAAACTCCTCTGCAGTTCCATTGAAGGAGGTTAGAAGACCTAGCCATTTTATTCTGTATAAAGAAATAACACACAGACTAGGAAATAGAGTGTCAACTTAACCATTATGGACGATTAATTAAAGATCTTCTTCTCTGGCTTTTCTGATCCTTTTTCTGCCCTTCTCGCAACAGGTTTATAGCTTTGTCTTTATTGCCGTAAATTTCTTGTTCTCTCTTCAGCTCACATTTCTTTTTCGACCTCTGGAATAAGGAAGACTTGTCTGGTTTTGTCTATGTGTTTAGCAACCGCGTTATTGTCTGAGGTGGAGATCATCAGTGTATCTGTGTTGAGAATGGAGTTATCAGCTTTCTCGTCACATTGTTTTTCATTTTCCATGAGTAGCCCATTGCTAGCTTCATCACTAGTGAACTCAGCAACGACATCATCACCAGGAGCGAAGTTCATAGGTGTATCTGTTTAGGAAATAGAATTAATATCTTCAGCTTCACCTCCTTTTTCCAGCTACTGAGGGTAGCTTATTTCTAGCATCATATTTGGTGAGCTCGGTAATCACATCAGCATGTGGGGTCAAGTTACCACCAGAATGCACTGGTGTATGTTCACCATGACTGTCGTTTACATCGAGTATAGTAGTATCTTTGCTGAACATTTGAATTTTGTTGGCAACACTGTCGTTCTCTTCTTGGGACAGAGAATCACGAGTTTTAACTGTTTTTGGATCTGCAATCTCCACAGACTCATTTTCTTTACACTCCTGATCATGTAGCAAATTTGCCGGAATTCGTCTATTCTATTCTTCTCGGTGGGTGGAGCAGGAATATCAATGGAATTATCAACATCTTCCTCATCAGAGAGAACTGAAAATCTGTTTGAACTCTTGGATGCATTTCCCGTTTGCTCCATGGTCTTTTTCTTTCTCCTTCGACTAAGCCTATAATTCCTCCTGGAGGCTGCTCGACTCACTGTGCGTTTATTCTGACACAATGGCAGATTTCTCCGTAACATTGGACTGAATACCAGTTTCATATTGTGGAGCAGTCTGGATGTTTCTGTCAGTCGCACCTTCTGTTTCCTCTGGATTTATAGGTGTCTGTCTAGATGTCTTATATTCCCGTTGTCCTGCCTGATCAGTTAAACCGCTCCATACTGGGATATTTCTGAAATCTTCGTATAATGTAGTGTCACAATCCAAAGAGCCTTTGACACCTGCACTATATCATGGGTGACATTCGGACCTGATCAGTGACCAATGTGAACACATTTTACAAACTATAGGTTTTATGTAAAACGTGTGAAAAGCAAATGAATTCACGGATACACTGTGACTTATAACATTGTTTCACAGGACAGATCAAATCGTCACTAACGACGGAGACCGATAATAAGAAAAACATCTGAATCGATTCGACAATCCAAAATTTGTACTATGAATATTTCGTGGGTCTCCGCTAGGCGCCGCTCCGGCGCACTGACTCGCAACTTCAGCTATGGTCCGTATAAATTCACTTTGCCCTATCTATTAATCGACAGACGACATTTTGAACTGGCGATAGCTGGCATATTTTCATGTAATATTTGACAAGTTATACATTATTCTAAGCATAATGCCACTTTCTTTGAATACTGGGAAGATATAGTACATTCAAAAAAAACTATGCCAGATATCACCAATTTCAAATATTTCGTGGGTAAATAGATAGCGTGAATTACAAGCGTCTGGTCCTTCATTCATAATTCAGCCGTCGTCCATTAAAGAATATCCGCGTCCGTAATCCAAAGACCTACTCCATATAACAGTATTAGCATCAAATTCAAAAAGACAATCATAGCATACATCAACAAAGGCTAGTTTCCTGCAAAAGAGAAGCGGTTAACAGTTTTCAATGATGCCGGCGAGACATCATGATGTTCCGAAAATATCAAATCCGTATCGCTGATCAGTATTCTCAATTCATAATAATAATCACGGGTCGGTGCACAGACAGGCTCTTCTTTGTTCTCTATAGCGGCGTCTAGCGGAGTCCCGCGAAAATAATTATAGTGCAAATTTCGGATTGGACATGTTTAGGAGGCCGGCATGGTTGCCAGCCAAGTTTACTCGAAGCTCTATACACTTTGCCTTGGCACTTATGACTGGAGCAAGGAGATTTTTGTTCTGCGTCATCTGGTGGAAATATGGACATTGAGAGATTTATTCAATGAGTTGTTTCCTTCATTTACAATCGAACAATCAATCAACACAGATTTCGCATACAAACTTGCACTTCATGACTGTGAACTTATCTCGGAACGTTCGTGAAGCAAGACGAAGCTAGGAACCACAAACCACAGTTTCTCCATCAAATCCCGAGTATTGCTTGTGTCCCTGCAGTTTATCAAACCATGTCTTGGGTCGTTTTGTTTACCACCGCGTTCAATGAACTGTAAAATGAATTTCGTTCCGTGTGTCGGTCCGTGCCATTTTGGGGGGGGGGGGGGACCTTGGCGTACAATAAATAGAAACGATTACGTGGATTTGTCCACAATTTGGCATTTGTCTCCCTTGGCGCAAGATCCCGCTTGGGATTGCTTTTATGCCAGATCCGTCAGAAGCTGGCACCAGCGTGTGACCGAGCAGATATTCCATCGGCGCAAAATAAAATCGAAACGATTCGACGAACTCGTCCGCAATTTGGTATGTGTGTACATTGACATACGACGTCTGTTAGAATTGCTTTTAAGCCAGAGGTGGGGGGATTTGACTTAATGTCACACTCAAGTTTGTTTGTCTCATATGGTGAGAGTCAGTTTGGCTGGTGGAGGAAGTCGGAGTACCCAGAGAGAACGACCGCTCTTCGGCAAGTACCTGACAATGTTTTATCCCGATCTACATGTAGGGGGTACCACTGTATGCTCGTGCATCCTCTAGCAGCCTATTCCATATGTACACTGTAAAAAGAGGAAACATGTTTAACGTTTCATTTTGAGATGGTAACATGTTAGATGCTTCATAATGCTACATGTTTCACCCTATTTTCCCACAAAAACATGTCTCATAGACGTAACGATGCAACTATTTTAAGGTTGTGACATGTTTCACTCGCGCTGTCGTCGCACTATAACGGTCCGAAAAGCTGTTTGAAACATCAACGCTGAAACACGTGCAACCGAGTTTCATGACGACGTGTGTCAAGAAAAGCGGAGTACAAAAGGGATAGTGCTGTCTGATGCATGGAATCAGATACCAGGTCGTCTTCACACAGTTCGACAGAGAGCTTTAGCAATTTACAAACAAAGATATGATTACCACTGCATGGCTTCGGATATTTATTTCTGGTCTTTAGCGACCTGGAAGATATATGTCGGTATTGTGAATTAATCGACTGAGCATTTTAATTGAATTATTTGCATAATAATTTAACTCAACCAGGCCTAGGGTATTTGAGGCCTGCCCAGGCGCCATTTCACTCTACCCCTCTCCTTCCAAATATGTCCTTGGTCATTGAGATAGAGGTTTGAAACTTCTCACAACATCGGCTTAACTAAAAAGTGTGAAAAAAATTTTGCAAGATGGCCGCTTTGAAGACTTCACAGTTACGTCATATTTCAAATATGCATTTTTGGTTGATTTTTTTGTAAGATTTTCCCAGACCAAATTTTGGCTCTTCACTGGAACCCTACATGGCCGACATTTTGAATTTAAGAGTATTCGCTCAAAACATATGGTAACATAGCAATGTTGCCAGAATAAAAGTGACACTTATGGGGCACTAATGTGAGCAGCACTGAAAGAAATAACAACTGTGTTCTCCGTGTGATCAAAGATACATTCAGTATTTTGAATTGTGAATGTGTAGCGCACCAGGATTTTTTTTTGAACAGAGTCAATACGATTGCTTACGTCATTACAGCGTTGGACGGGATTCGGCCTTAGTGGCATATATAAGTCAGGAGACAGAATGGACATTATTTTTCATACGTATTGGAATATTGAATAGTGTTTAGTGTCAACAATGTTTCTACTTCATCCCACAATTAGTCCATGGGCCCAGGCATATATCGGTACCATCAGAGGAAACCAAACTTTAGGGCTACTAAGTTATTGGTAGGGACTATATGATTATTTCAATATGTGATAACCGTTCCAGAAGAGCAGCTTAGTGTATATTTTGCATTTTTACCATTTTACCATTCTGAGATATTGATTTTTTGGGGGAAAATCACACAATGGACTACTGACACATCCCATGAAGGTAATATCATTCAATAACAGCTCCGGATATCCAGAATTGTTATCTGCACAGTTACAACAAGCATACTTCCCATCTTGAGGCACATGCTTTAGTTTGGTATTCAAACGGCTGATTTGCACGCTGGATTTTGTGAAATTTTGCGGATTTATTATTATCATTATTTACGGAATGTTGTGTGTCCCATATGAGTGCCACAGTCCTAATGGATCAGCTACCCATATGTACCTTGTTTGCAGGGAAGCACAAAGGAGGACCATCCAGCTGGTTTCAACAAAGTTGTAGAATTTTTCCTTCCCATATCCCCGAAATGCACATTGCGGCTGAATATATGAAAATTACAATGTAGCTCAAATTTGATATAATCTTTCGCCCCACCAGAAATGTTTCAGGTTGTGCACACTGGAAAGTATATAAATGTATTTTATAATGTCATAAGTGTATTGTATAATAAATACTGGTCCTAGGGGGCCACACCTGCAATAACACTGGTGAAAACCCAGACCCCTACTTGCCCGTTTTGTTTTCTAGGTTATACCTAGTATTCATTGTTTAGTATCTGTGGGTGCAAGTTTCGGGTTATTTTAGGTCGAAATTTTTTATTTCTGACCAGCGAAACCCTCATCGCCTATACGCATTGACCGTTATGGTCAGATTTTTTATTTTTTCAGTATTTCACTGATGCTTTTACCCCGCCTATAGCATAATTGTGGCTGGCTGGTAAAGTTTTCGGCATGTTTGTTTGTGATCCAGTATTACTTTAAGATCCCTTTCAGCCATTTCGTGTATGGATTGAAAGTCGTTATGACGCATACGTCGTTTCAGTACAGACTTATTCTGTATGCCCTCGTTCCTCTTGAGGTATTTGTTTCTGTGGGTAATTTCCGAGGTAGAGTATCCTCTCATTTTAAGCTTTTGCTTGAAGTATTCTGACTAGTCTATGTAGTCTGCAGTATTATTGCAGTTTCGTATACATATCTTTCAGTTCTCCCGTAATGTGCTGATTTGCTGTATAGGTATTTGTAGGTTTCAGTTGGCTTTGTTTAGCATTTCACATCAAGTATTGAGTCAGTCGAACATCTTTTCCCCTTGAAAACGGCAACGTCTAGATAATTGACCTCGTTTTCAGATATTTCATACGTGAATTTCAATGGAGTATGTGCGTTATTAGCCATCTCAAAGAAACTCTCAGCTACGGCTATATTTGCCTGTAGTAGTATGAAGCCATCATCCCGAAAAGTTTGTGTAATATAATCATTTCTTTGTGTGGGAATGTGGCAATTAGCTGATTGATATGCTTATATATCGCTATATCGCACAGTTCCGGGGAAGGGACTGCTCCCCGTGGTGCTTATTCAGTTAGCTTTGTTTAGGATTTCACATCAAGTATTGAGTCAGTCAAATATCTCTTCCCCTTGAAAACGGCAACGTCTAGATAATTCGCCTCGTTTTCAGATATTTCATACGTGAATTTCAATAGAGGATGTGCGTTATTAGCCATCTCAAAGAAACTCTAAGCTACGGCTTTATTTGCCTGTAGCAGTATGAAGCCATCATCCCGAAAAGTTTGTGTAATATAATCATTTCTTTGTGTGGGAATGTGGCAATTAGCTGATTGGTATGCTTGTATATCGCTATATCGCACAGTTCCACGGAAGGGACTGCTCCCCGTGATGCTCCGACAATATGTCTGAAGTGTTAGTCCTGAAACCTGGATTCATACTTTTCAAGAATCAATCGTGCTATTTCAAGCAACAGATCGATGGGAGGTTTTTGGATATATAATCCATGTTTTCGTATAGGTAGTCAGATCACTTTTTAGTGCTTCTAGGATTTCATTGAATCCGAGGTTCGTGTATAACGAGGTAATGTCATACGTAATAAGTAACGTATCAGTTGGTATCCGACGTTGTACAATCTCATTGATGAATACTGAAGTATCGGCTGAGTAGGTTTCTCGTTCCCACACTATGGGGATAAGAAGAAATCCAGGTAGCGCCCTAGTTTTTCAGTAGGGGCCCCGCATTGAGGTAGCTCAGGTTTTACAGGATCAAGTTTTTTAATAGCCTCTTCTACCTTATGTATTATTGGTAGGAGATATGGTGTAGGCCTGGTCGAAACTTTCAGCAGAAAATTCAAAGTCTCTGACTAAGAACTCCACTAGCATTCAACCTAGCGACTGTCTGTAGTACCGTACCATTTTCATGGTGTTTTCCATATTCATGGATTTTATGTCGGTATAATGTATACCATCGTACAGCTGTCTTTGCGCTTCCACTATGTAGTCCTTTTTATAAGAATTACGGTGGTATTGTTTTTATCAGCTCGTCCTTCTGTGCACAAGATTATATTCTTTGTGTTTGAGAAAGCGAGAAAAATGACGGCTGGTAATAGCCTTCTTCTTTAGTTTCCGTCTAGCCATATTGTCTATGGGTACTGAATATCTCTCCGTGGCTTTGTGCCGTGTAAAGAGATGATATTATATGGGCAATATGGCGCAAGAACAAAGTACCTGCTGGTTTGTTTAGCACATGCAGATAAACCATATGACAATGGAGGCCGAGGTCTCTTATCAAGACAACGGTATATGCGGCTTTAGATATCTGCTGGTTTGTATAGCACATACAGATATACCGGAAATATGACAATGGAGGCAAGTCTAGCAGGACAGTAATAATTGTCTTCTGTTTTGACTGGAGGTATAGTTCACCACGGGCAATCATGGTCGGGTCTGGGTAATTCCACAGAAATTACTACAAGGATCAAAGAAGACCAAAGGTCAACTTCGATACACGTGTTGAACCAGCGAGACACGAAGTCAAGTCATATAGTATAATAAATACTGGTCCTAGGGGGCCACACCTGCAATAACACTGCTGAAAACCCAGACTCCTTATAATAAATACTGGTCCTAGGGGGCCACACCTGCAATAACACTGGTGAAAACCCAGACTCCCAACCATGAAAACAAAACGGGCAAGTAGGAGTCTGGGTTTTCACCAGTGTTATTGCAGGTGTGGCCCCCTAGGACCAGTATTTATTATACTATACCTCGAGGACTCTGATGCTGATAACAGTGAAGACTAGACTACTGATCCATGGTGTGAATGTTTTGGCACAATCACATACATTCATGGCCACAAATATGCATGAGTAAAACATAGTACATAAACGTGCCACAGTAGCGTGGTGAAATTTGGGTTATACATAAATTTCACTTTTTGGACGCTTGTTGGAACTAGGTTAGGGGAAGGACAATTCCTATAACTGTGGTAAAAACTTGTAAAATGTTCATAAATGTTTTCCTCATAAAACATGTGCATGTTGTAGGCTACTGCGGTTCAGTAGCACTCCCCAGGGAACTTGTATGACAATATTATAAATTAAAATGTACTGAAAATCACATAATCAACAACATTTTGATAGGCCCTATTGTTCGCCCCTTTCTGCCATAAAACAAATTCTGCCTTCAGGAATGACAGAAAGGATTATTCGGATGGTATAAATAAAGCATTTCAGACATGTATTTGTGGTTTGTAGTTCATTCTAGCCCCATGTGGAAACAGCAATTGCATCATTAGTGAATGTTTCCGAGTTTGCCTTTTCGCTTTCATTACGCGGAGTGTGGGTACATTCCAGAGATGAAAACTACCAATAAGCTGCCAGTCTGCAATGGTTATCACATCAAAATATGATCTATATATATACACCAATTAAAAAATCATAACTAGGATTGGTTTCCTTAGATGGTACCGACAAGTGGAATTTCTGGTCTGGGCCCATGGACTAAATGTGATCACTGTTGCAAAACTCGAGACAAATCCAGCCCTCCAGCCCTGATTTTAATAATCATCTGCGATCCGTATTCCATACCCCAAAATGGAATGAAATTTCAGCCACCCCGAAACAGAAATAGTTAATCGCGAGTAGCATGTCAGGAAAAACAACAAAGGCAGTATCATTCAGCAATTTCATATTTGTAGGCCTAAGTAATACAGTACCGATGTTTAGAAATGTTTCCAGTGTGCCGGATTAGACATGGAATACAATATGAGATAATACTTTATCACAGATCAGACAATGTCGTGTCAACGGACCAATATGGCAAGTTGAGTAAATTACATGTACATGTATCTTTAACTTTTAAGTGTGAATCAGTGATATAAATGAATCAAACCTCGAGCACATTATTGCTATATGAACAATTTTCCCTCTATGGTAACAGGGTTCACACCAGGGATTCTGATGTACCAATCATGCATCTGTTTGAAATCATTATTAGGTTTGAGTTAACCTGAGGAGCAGTCTGTTTTGTGTGTTTCTGTATATGATTATTGCTTGTACTTACATGTTCTTGAGTTTGACTTCCAACGAATATAAGAGAATAAAACTTGATGTATGTTGATTTTTGATGAATGTTTTCATTTCAGTACCGGTATCATGCATATGCTAGTCTGACAGTCTCCTGAAACACGTAATGGGATGTAGACTGTTTTGAAACACTTCCAAGTTTGAGACATGTACAGATCCGTTTCACTTGTGACATGTCTCAAAAGTTGGGACAAAGTCATGTTTGGGCTTAGACGTTTCATTTTGAAACATGTAGTCGGCTCTAACATGTTTCAGCTTGAGACATGTATACACAACACGTTTCAAAATGTAGAACGTTACATGTTTCAAACGAACACGTGCTTATTGAAGACATGTCTCATATTGAGACATCATTAACTCATGTGAAAAGGACACGTGTTTCAATTTGAAACATGAAGCCGTTTTAATCTGAAACATATACGTACTCACATGTCCCAAAAGTTGGGACAAAATCATGTTTCATTTTGAAACGTTAAACATGTCATCAATTTTTACAGTGTACGTGTAGATTTTTATGTTCGTTGGCACACAATAAAATCGATACGATTTTGTGGATCTGTCCGTAATTTGGCATGTGCGTACCTTGCCTCTAAACCTCTCTTGCTGTTGCTTTCCGGTCAGATCCACCTGTAGATGGTGCCACCATATGCCCATTTCATATGTCTGTGTAGATTTTTCGCCACAATGTAGGCTAGTATATCCCTGTGTTATAAGTTTCTGCAACAATGTTTCGTGACGTTGATTAAAATTGTCGCATTTAACACAGGATCTAGCAAATCCTACTAGGCGAGATACTAGGCGAGAACATAGTCATTATTCTTAATATTTTCTCTCATTTTAACCTCATGTACTTCAATAATGATGCATGTTTCTGGACTGAGGCTTTTGAAACAATGTATTTAGAGATTTTAAGTTTCATCTTGATCGAATTATCAGATGCACTGACACATGAGTCTGATTTTAAATTACGAAATATAGATAATTCCTGTTAAAATATTTTAAAGGATTCGTTGAATAATCTTGGAAGGAATATTTCAGCACAAAACGACGATAAAAAGATATTCACTATTATGATGTTGTTGTCGTTGTTGTGTCATTACCGGGGTTGCAAGTCAGGACAAAATGTCTTAGCTTAAATAAAAGATAAGACATTCTTTCCTAACGGACATTATCTATGTGAAATTTGGCAACACAATATATCAGCAGCATATAGGTATTCCAATGGGTACTAATTGTGCACCCCTGTTGGCTGACCTGTATCTGTTCTCTTATGAATATGACTATATGCAGGCGCTTTCAAAAACCGATCCATTCAAAGCCCGTTCCTTCTCATTCACCAAACGCTATATAGACGATCTTCTCGCTGTGGATAATCGCTATATAAATGACGCAGTGAAGGATATATATCCACCTTCACTGGATTTGAAGGAAACTACAGATAGCCCTACAGGCACATCTTATTTAGATCTCTATCTCTATAAAAATGAAGCGGGCATTCTCTCTCGTCGACTTTATGACAAAAGAGATGATTACAATTTCGACATCGTAAACTATCCCTTTCTGGATAGTAATATTCCAGTGGGACCTGCATATGGCGTATACATATCTCGCTTAGTAGCATTTGCTAGATCCTGTGTTAAATGTGATGATTTTAATCAACGTCACAAAACACTGTTGCAGAAACTTATAAAACAGGGCTATTCTACCAAGCGCCTCCACTCAAAGTTTCTCAAATTTGGCGATACATATCGCATGCTGATAGCAAAATACGAACGTAGCGTGCAAGATCTATGGCGCTACGTTTCGTAACTTGTGTCTAATTCCGCTTAACCCGGAGCTAGGGGCCGTATGAACCCATGTACTTCAAGATCCTCATGGTACTCATATGAACAGTCACAATCAAAGCGTGACTGAGATACATCATTCTTTAGATGACGACTTTACAACGAATATTATGGATTAAGAATACTGATCAGCGATACGGATTTGATATTTTTGGAACATCATGATGTCTTGCCGGCATCATTGAAAATTGTTGACCGCTTCTCTCTTGCAGGAAACAAGCCTATGTTTATGTATACTTTTGTCTTTTTGAATTTGGTGCTAATACTGTTATATGGAAATGGAATAGGTCTTTGGATTATGGACGCGGATGTTCTCTGATGGACGACGGCTGGATTATGAATGACGGACTAGACGCTTGTAATTCCTTTCTTTTCTTTCTTTTTACCTTTATCTTTATCTTTTTCGGCACGCAGGTCTACGGGAGGCTCGCGTTGTTGTTGTTGTTGTTGTTGTTCTTGTTCTTGTTGTTCTTGTGACTTTTTGAAATGCGCATGCGCTAAGAGAGTGTGACCTCTGCCACACTTTTCTTTTCAACCTCCGATCTCACATGACAACACTGTTTTCAAGCGCGTTTGAATTCATTTGCAACTATATTCGGTGGAATGAATTATTGCTTCGTTAATTTCCGGATTGGATTGATAATACATGAGAATAGTGTGAATAACGTCAAAGGACCTACGAAGTAGGGTAGGCATTAGGACTCCGACACGCACTGAACTCTTGGACCCCCAGTTGAAATCCTGCCAATATTAAGATGGGCACGGCCCAAGTTAGAATCGCCAGTGATTTTAATCAAAAATCACCAGAAATTTTCATCAAAAGTAGGTCCACTCGAAACATGCTGGCAACAGTCCCCTAATGCACCTTCATGCCCAGTGTGAATAACGTCACAGGACATAAGAAGTAGGGTAGGCATTAGGACTCCGATGCACGCTGAACTCTTGGACCCCCAGTTGAAATCCTGCTTATATTAAGATGGGCACGGCTCAAGTTAGATTCACCAGTAATTTTAATCAAAAATCACCAGAAATTTTCATCAAAAGTAGGTCAGCTCGAAACATGCTGGTAACAGTCCCCTGATGCACTTTAATGCCAAAAATCAAGGTTCTAATATCAACGGTAACACTCAGATATAACATATCTCTCAGATATAACATATATATAAATATTAATATTCATGTCACTGTTCCATTGTTTCTCTAGTTGTATTCCTCTTAAAATTTTGTACTCTGCCTTTGACTGGTGTTTGTACAATAAAATTTTGAATCTTGAATGCTTATTTTTCCGACGAAAGGATTCAGATGGACTCACTCATTACCGGACAATTTCAAATGGTAGCCCACTTCGAAGAGACAGAAATGACTATGTAGTATTTAATGAGTTGGACACCCCTGTGCGCGAACAATACCTCGCAGTCGTGCAGTTATATTGTGCACTTTCGGTTGCACGACATTTGGCAAATAGCTATTTTGAATGATTCTCTTTCAGAACACAGCCTCTCTATCCTCATTCTCGCAAGCCAGGGCCTTGATTCGCTGGTATTGATGTTCCTGTCCTCTTCCGCACTCAGAATCCCTTTAGAATAGCATTAATCACTTCCGTAAATTCAATACTTATGTGTATCAGCAGACAATGCGCAGAAACATATTACATTTGACATCATTGTCTCAAGTCGGAGCCCATTTCTGCTAGAATTTACTGGTTCTATACAAAATTTACGTTACTTTGTCAATCAGTTTACGTCATATATAGCCGATACTGGCCATAAAAACGATGTTGACCTCGTGGCCAAAAGCTAGGGCCTTTGTTTTCCTGGAGGGGTTTTCGAGTTTGATTTTGATACTTAGAGACCTTTCGCATTGACTTTAACTTGGCAGTCATTTTCGCGAATGCAACAATTTGATGTATTAAAAGATAATAACGAGAATTCGACATCATTCTCTTACACACAGACCTTGTTTAGTGAACTAGCCCCGAAACTTCGCACTTGAATCACCTTCGGAATGACAAACATATTCGCAAATTGAGTATAGGAAGATATCCATAGATACTGACTAGAAATGTTTCTTGTTTGCAGAATTTGATTTTAAAGAAAAGAAATTAATAAAATTAGCAACCTTCGAAAAGGCTTGGCCGAACATGTCAGATGAGATGATATTTCCTAAGAATGAAATAGTTAATCATTTATATAGAAGAAACAAACCATGTCTTGGTATTGACTTGCTGCGTGGAAAAGAGTGGCAAGGAATTTAGTTCGCAGATGATAACGAACGTAAATGCAGAAACCTAATTAATTATTGTAATCGAATATCAAGACTGTAACAGGCCTCAATTTGAATAGTGAAAAAGTGTCATTATACCTCTTGGACAGTTCGATAAAGCCTTAAATCAAATTCCGTAGTTTCACAGATCGAAGTGATAGACCTGATACTAAATTTATTGAAAAATAACTTTGAAGGAAATATAAATTTTCCATTTTGATCGGCAAATTAAGCGAGAAGGGAGACTGAAGAGCGCAGATTTTCGCGCTATGATTAAATCCTCGAAATTTGTTTGGAATTCCAAATATTTGAAAGCCTTTTTGATTTGCAAAAAGTAACGACTGAACCGAATGTTTTGAAACTTGGCATACACGATATTTGTACCAAAACATTGCCAAAGCGATCATGGTGAGATCGGAAAGTGAATATATATATATGGTATCAGAACTATTACGCAATCCCTACAATTGTGGGTTACAAGTTGAAAATTACTTCCCTTGGCATAAAAACACTGGCAGATGGCGCTTTTTTCTACAATTACCACTACCTCCGCTGATATGTCTTTCACTGTATTATTGCCACTGCCGCAGGTTTTGACTACAATGTAGTCATTTCTCACTTGTTCTGACAGAAGAGTCTGTTTGTACTGTTTGTACCGCGTGTCAGATCGAATGGGGTATAGGAAATGTCGGACTGCAAAGATGATATCAGCTTAAAAGTTTTGACATCGGCTATCATAACTTGGAAACTGTATTTAATTTGTCGAATACCAACGCCATGGAAATATGGCTGTGAAGGTTAAGAGGGACGCGCCCGATCAAAATCAAGTGTATTCATAAATATGAATTGTCCAACGTTGTGACTAATGACCACAAACAACAACAAAATAGTCACCGTCAGTTTTACAAAAAAAATATATATTAGCCGCGATTCGCCTAAAGTCAATTTTGACATGGTGTTCGTGTTCATGTTTCGCCAAGAGTAAAAATGTATTTCATTCTCTCATATCCAAAAAAATATTTAAAAGAAAACTCTCCGCCCTCTGACACAAATTAGCCTTCAATTGACAGCAAAACAGAATGTCCTGGTAATTAGTGTCCCTTTTCATATTCTTTTCTATTGCAACCAAGGACGGACACCTGTCCCCAATGTGGAGAAAAGTGTCCTAGTTGGGTTGGGAGATAGGACCCGGACACTCGTAGCAAGCGAACATTCTTAGCCTCCACACCGGCATCATTGAAAACTGCTGACTGCTTCTCTCTTGCGTACAGGAAACCAGTCTATGTTTATTTATTGATGTGTTTATACTCTTTTTCCCCAGTGCCGACATAATATAACTTATTAAATTTTGTGACATAATGTGCGTCGGGTAGATAGCTTGCAATATTTTTCACTGTAGCACTGTTAATCGAGCTGCCTTATACATATAATTTTCAATTTCCCATTGTTCGCATTGATGTCAGTCTGGGATGTTGTTTTCCAAAAATGTATAACATGTAGAATAATTTTGTTTACCGGCAGTTCTCCACATGACCTGGCTTGAGATTGCATTTCTGACTGAACATGTGACGCTATTTCATTTCTCAGGATATGAGATGAAGAAATATGATTTTGAAGAAAAGTCATATCAAGGTGAGTTTGAATCGCAATTGTGGGGATATCAAAAGCCCATTATAAACTCCTTGATGCTGTAAAGATGTTCCTTGTGCAGATCATCACACTGATCGAACAACAAGCCAGTTGCTGGTACTCACGTAGCAAGTACAAGTACACCTATCTATTGTTATTAAAGGAGGATAAGATAATTACTAGGCTGCAACTCCCCCGGTTGCTAACTTATCTCAAATTATTATCAGATGGCAGTCAAAAATATTCGCCGATTCATGAGCAAGTGCTTGTAATTTACTCATCTGTGGCGGTCATGGCGGTCATCAGTTTGCTCTTTCCAGGCACTGTTACAGGCGCTTTGCCTTTTGCCATAATTAAGACAAAGCAGATGAAGACTGTATGCAACGTCAAGGAACTGGTTCGGACTGTCTATTTAAATGTAGAATCGTCGGCGATGATCACCCGTGTTGTCGAAATATATTACCATAATCGATCACCACTGGAAAGTCGAATTATATTCCACTGACGGAATAGCACTTCTCAACGTTCAAAAAGGTTGTCCATACAGGATAACTCTGAACTCATTTGGCTGATATATTATTCATCTACGTACGGAAGAAAACATTAAAGTAGTTTAGGACAAATGTCGTACTTCAAAAAATATACTTGAAGTAGAATAGGACCTGGCCGATACAAATCTAGTGAAAGAAACTATCCACGGAGTAAATGCACAGCACAGAGTCCCATTATACTCACACAAAACTCTGCTGATGGAGATGAGTGGACATCGATCTCCCTTGTGTTCTGAAATAAAGAGAAAGCTAACCACAACTTGTATAAATAATGTTGACAAAAGAGAAGGGGAAACTAATACTCATGCGACTAAAACGTGTTCATGATCGAAGACAAAAAAAATGAATTAGTAGAAATTACACCAAGTGAAAGGTAGCTTTGTTAGGTCACGTGCATGTTGGCCTGAAGAAGGGAACTTACCTTCAAGATACTTTTGTCATGTGGAAGCAGGTAAATACCTAAATTTGAAAATACGTAAATGCGCTATTTCAAAAATAGAATAAATTACAAGCGTCTAGTCCGTCATTCATAATCCAGCCGTCGTCCATTAGAGAATATCCGCGTATAAAAGACGGAACAATCAAAAGAAAACAAATCGAAATATTTTTATGTAAATCTATACGCAAACAAGAGAAGATGCACTGGGAAGAGCAAAACTAAAAGGCGTTCCGATGGGACGCTGTAATCCTATACTCAAATATGATTAAGTGCCAAATTGCCTGAAAAGTATTAGAATGAAAGAAACCCTGGATCAGATGGCTTTCCGGCAGAATACATTAAATTATTTCATCACGATATCGGACATTTTGTTGACCGATCTATAAACTATGTTTATGATTCAGGCATGCGGTTACCCAAAGACAGAGAATAATGACTTGTATATCTAAACCCTGCAAGCAAAGTCAGTACTTATATAACTGAAGGTAATTCTCCTTTCTGAATGTAGCATACACAATGGCATCCAGATGTATACTAATCAGCTGAACAGTAGCTTAGTTTAGGTTTTCAACCCGCTTCCATTGTGTATAGGGGACTAATGCGTACAGTTTCTGAGCGGTTGTCAGCGTGCAAGTGTGCGTTAGCTTTCGGGGTGTCCGAATGACGTTAATTTTGTCAAATAAATCCCCCAAGCTGTACGTTATGGATTGTGTCAGCCACCAGAATATCGCTTGCAATAAACAAGACCAATCAACTTGGTCTGGAGTGAGATTCATGTATCCCACCCTCAACTTTCCAAACAGTCCTTTATTTTCCACCAAAATGAACAAATTATGTTCCAAATCAAACGAATGTAATAAAGTCTTATTGGGAGACAATTTTGGGCGATTTTTCAAGCTGCCTATCTCACTGAATACAGGAAACAGGCTCGAAATCAGGAAACCTATTGGTTTTTCCTCTACCATCCGGTGAAAAACTTTCACAATGTTTAATTCATAACCTAATTCGCTCGATCGGCATACCATTTGTAATAAACAATCCTAATTTTGCATGGTGAACAAACTATAGAAACTTGTAGACTGCAGAATATTTGACTCCTCGAAGATTTGGGGTCGTTTCTTGATGGGATAATGAATACTTATTGTGGATGATTTCAGATCTCTTCTCCAAATGTTCATTCATTATTATGAATAACAGTTGTACTCTAGCTGCAGAAAACTGATTATGCCCGGGAAAGGATAGGCATAACATGGCAAGTTTTGGTATGCCTGCTTGCGAAATGGTAGCTCTCAAGTTATTCACAGGCTATTGCGAAGCCCTGCATCGGGGAAAACACATACAGCTGTGTGTTCCAGCGAACTTTTGCCTAGAATCACGGTATATATTATCGCGATGTCTGTACATGCTAACCCTATTTTGGTTACCAACGTTGAGATGCGTACATGTGTATTATAATGTTAATTAAAATTATATTTTTAGATTCAACACTAAATTTCGATCAAAACATATATAATTAACAGTTCTCCAGTGTTTTGAATATTCTTGATATTTCCGTCATTTCCGTCATTTGACGTCATTGCTCCACAGTGGACCACATACCTCGATTTTGTTTACTGCAAACGATCGCGGGGTGATGGGCAAAACTTTCATTGGTTGCTTCAATGTGATTGTTGTTTTTTGTTCAGATTAAACAAGAGAGCAAATACATCTATCACATTTCTTTCAACAAGAGAGAAGGCTTGGAGAACAATGCGTTTGTACAATCATATCCCATGGAATACTTGTAATTTCATACATAATTTGTTTATTTTATAGGAAAATAGAAAAGTTATGAATAGTTTAATATAATTAAATAATATAAGATTTTTGAAATTTCGGAGAGTGGGGTAACATTTTGTTATATTCTAATTACAAGCTTCTGGTCTGTCATTCATAATTCAACCGTCGTCCATTAAAGAATATCCGCGTCCATAATCCAAAGACCTATTCCATATAACAGTATTAGCACCAAATTCAAAAAGACAATCATAGTATACATAAACATAGGCTGGTTTTCTTCAAGAGGGAAGCGGTCAACAGTTTTCACTGATGGCGGCAAGACATCATGATGTTCCAAAAATATCAAATCCGTATCGCTGATCAGTATTCTTAATCCATAATATTCGTTGTAAAGTCGTCGTCTAGAGAATGATGTATCTCAGTCACGCTTTGATTGTGACTGTGTAAGTCACTAGACCAGATATTCCTATCGTGTTAAATGCAAACGATGACAGGATGATTGCTAAAATATATCATAGGCAGCTCAGCTAAACTGTCAAGACATTGCGGGGATTATTCGTGGAAAACATAATTTAATAAAATACAATTTTGTTTATACTTCTTTCAATAGCTCGGATACACAACTTGGAAAACCACTTTTTCCCCCAATCATACCACATCAAATCCCTGCAATATGAAAAAAAAAAAAATTCTTATTTTTATGACGAAATAGAAAGGACTTTTTTGTTTGTGAAATTATACAATAAAAAACAGTTTACATTGTTTCTCTGGCACTAAACCGATCTTATTATTAGCAAACGAATGTCACAAATTTTGATATGCTGCTGAAGCGATTGTATTAGTAAGTCCTGCCAACGTGACATTTATTTCCTGGGATATAAAAAAAGTAGAAACAAATATTTTCGTAATTTCGAGACTCTTTCTGTAATTGAGTCATATAGTGAGCTCTGATAACCGACTTTTTCACCATCACAGACCCTGTGCAACACCTGCAAATGAAAATATGATTTGTCTAATCTGATTGGAAAATAGAGAAGTTACTACCTTTTTCTTGAAAATGAGGAATTTTGCCAAATTAATGTTATTTAATGCTCTGAAACCCAGCGCATACATTTGCAAGCTGATATCTGGCCTCTTCTACACATTAGAACAGGTTGTCGGTATGTAGGGAAGAGTGATAACGAAAACGTTCTTTTCCACTTCTGACCTGCACGATTTAAAACTGTTTTAAATACAATCATACCAGCAAGCCAAAATGGTTTCGTTAGCGGAAGTTTCATGTCACTCACATAAAATTCATCTAATTTGCCATTCATTGTAATTAACACAGGAAGATAATATACCCGGCCTCCTGCCTCATTTTACTCATATATTTTGAAAAAAGCTTTCAGTTAAG